>WBNM01019218.1:108856-209539 GCA_013399055.1 Ramphastos sulfuratus | reverse complement strand
AAATGGGAGTTAGCCAAGATTTGGCCATATTGGGTGAAGCCATAGGCTTGCTTTACCCTTTTTTGGGCAGATCACGGGCCTTGCATAAGGCAACCGTGTGCACCCTGTTTACCGCAGTTGCTGGGCTGACCCCAGACCCCAGACTTAGTGGCACCAGGTCCTTTGTCCCTTTTCCCGCGGTTGCTCTCCCCAAAACAGAAGGAGGGAGAGCAGAAAAACATGCCTGGGCAAGCCAGGACATGTACAAGCCTAATTTGGCCTGTTTAGGCCTACCACGACAGTCCTCTAAGGGATCTTGTTTAGGCATAAAGCCCTGGTGGTGGTATAGGAACACATCTCATGCACAACTGGCCAGCCAGCTACTTCTGAGGGATACAGTGACATACATGGTGTGCAACACAAAAGATACAACTGAGGCAATGCAGTCACAAAACTGAAAAACCTGGGGGATGAATCAGTCCAGAAATCAAAGGCAGATAATCAACAGTGTTTGGACTGAGATGAAAACAGGAAAATCAGCCACAAACATTGACGGTGTTAGGAATGCAGATATATCAGGAATAAAACCAGGCCATGGAATCTGAGGAAAACAAATGTTTTAGGACACAGGAATTCTTCAGAAGTGATACACAATGTGATGATATAAAATTCCCTTATTCGCTGTGGTTACAGTGAAATAGGTAATTGCTGTGACCCACTGGAGAGGACTGATTGTCTGGACTTCTTCAGTGACACCCTAACTGCTTTCCATTTTTATTAAGAAACAACTTCTAAAATAGGTTAATACTAATGTGCATGTGAGCTAATTGATTATAGCCAAATATTTCTGACTTGGGAGCAGAAATATTTTTTTAAAAATCCAACTGAAATGGAACTCTCCATTTAAAGTTTTTGTTGGAAAATGCCACTTTTTTTTTTTTTTTTTTCCCCCCTAAGCTAAGGTTACTGGCAGGCATGGCCAAGGTGTGAAGATGTCTGTGTTTCTGGGTGTGCATGAAGAGAAGCAGGAGGTAAATTTGAAGCTAAGTATCTTGCATTTCTCTAGATTTCTCTAGTAAGGGGAGCAAGAGGACCTTTTCATAATGTCCTCTTATGTTTCATAATGCCCTTATGGTATGCAGGAGCAGGATTAGAGTGAGATGGAGGTGAAAGAGGTACTTAAAGAAGGACTTATGACCCATATTGGAAGGGAAAGGGGGACAGGAGAGCAGGCTGCAGCTGTGAAAGCACTTTGGTGGAGCAACAGATTTAGCGATAGTGAGGGTGACAGGGCCACATGCCCTGTGCAGGAGCAGCTTCTCTCAACACCCAGAGCCTCAGAAACCTCTGGTGTCCCACACCAGTATGCTGCTAGTATGTCATCTATGTGTGTGCTGGAAGGTGAAGTGGGTGCCCAAGCCTGAGCTAGCAGGAGCAGTACTGCCCTACTGGCTTCAGCAGGATTAACTTGGCCTTTGACAGTGGAGAAATCTTTCTTGGATCCATTGTACTGAAACCCAAGCTCTAGTTTGGAGCCTGACCTGTCATATCCATTTTATTGTAGCATTAAATAGATGACTAAAAGAGTATAATCAATGGTAATTACTGAAGTGCTTTACACACCCTGGCATAGGGATACATTGCTGATCCAACATTATGTGCCCAGGTAATGCCAAAGAGTTAGCACATTAGCTTCTGTTATTTTATATTATTAAGGCCGTGGTGTTTGTTTCCTCCCTGTAACATGGCCTCGCTCATTGTAGCAGAGCAGCATTGTCAGAGAGATGAAATAGGCCATTTGAAGAAAAAGGCTGCTATGCTGTTCAGGTTAAATCCAGAATCCTCAATGAGTCTGATCTGGGGAAGAAATCAGGCAGGTCTCTCGTGTCCATGTGCTCCTGGTCTTCCTAGAGATTCTTCTGGGGGTACCTCTGTATTTGTATTCACATTCACACACATTTGTGGCAGGGATGTGATTTTTTTTTTTTTTCTCTTTTGGTTGACTGCACTGCCAGAAGAAAGGATAAATACTCTGTGGAAAAATGTGTTTCTGCAATGGAGGATTAATTAACATTAGTAGGAGGTTATATTATTTAGACCAAGACAATTTGTGTTAAGGGAACTGAAAAGAAATAGGCAGTCTTTTTAAAACTGGAAAAAAATCTACTGCTAAATCCTCATCATACTCCAACAGAAGATGAAGTAATTTTAAAAGATCTGTTGAGTTTCAAAAAAACAGTGTTCAGGAAATTGAACCTTGGGAAGGCGAAATTGAAAAACTGTTGCTAAAGTTTATTTTCTTCAGTGGAGAGCAGCTTGTATATAAAGGTTTACTTCAGAAGATTTACTTGAATTTACTGGAATTCTAGAGATGCAGATGATAACCTATCATAAATGGGGTCCCTTTTATAACCAGCATTAATTAGAACATGACATTACAGGAATCATGCCAGTTTGTCCTAGATTGATTTAGGAACTGTACTGTGCTCTTGTTGAGAGGGGTTATGATTCCTGCACAAAAAGAGAAAAGAGATGTGCCAGAGGCTGAGCAGCAATATGCCATTTTCTGTTGTATTTCATTCTCACACCAAGCAAAGCTGCCTTGGGAAGGTCTGCTGCAGCTCAGAAGGGAGGAACAAGGAAGGATCTGTGTCAACAGTGGTTCTGTGATATGGAGGATGCGGTGTGGCCACAGGTGCAAGGCAGAGCTTCAGAGTCTTCATTACATCTCTCATCAACATAACTACAACTAGTTATGGCTGCTATGTAGATTAAATTGTGGCAGACTTGGTGTGCTGGTTTGAGCTAATTGGAATATTTTAATAGAGAAAATTATATTATAGGCTGTGAAAAGGAAACAATGGTGATGTCTACTTCACTCATAGGCTTGCTGAGATGTTTAGGAAAAAAATAACTCAAAAATAAAGATAAGCCACTTGGGCTTGCAGCAGTCTCTCTGGGGTACAGTGTCTGGGGCTGTCTAGCAGCTTCTGGCTTCTCCTCTCTGCTGAGTAACCTCACTAATCACTTTTTTTTCCAAGCCCCCCTGACCGGTCCTCAAAATTCTCCTTGTGTGTAAGGCAAACCTTGGGGTAAGGTATAGGGGTGGGGAGAAGGTGGAAGGGTGGTTGGGAGCCCCTCCTGGGGCCTCTAATTTCTGGGAGGGGTGTTGTGTTTCTGTATTACCTTTAACTTGTATGTTTCTGTAAATATTCCTGTACATAGTGTATATATCTGCTTGTATATTGTGCTGAGCTGTAAATATAGCTTCATTCCTTAACTTCCAGGTGGCTGAGTTTCTAGTCTGGGTCATTTTACAAGTGTGGGGGGGGTGTGGGTAACTCCCAAACCATCACACTTGGGTGTCCTTTAACTGAGACCAGTCTTGCAAGAACATGCTACAGAGCTACAGGTACCACTCTTTGAGGTTGTACTGCACCTTTGTATTTCACAAACTTTCTGTTTCTTGTCATGAATCAAGAAAAAGAAAAAACTTCAAACAACAAAACCACTCATTAAAGTAAATGTAAGTTAAAAATACAAACCTAACGAACTGCTTAAGTGGTACTACATGGCAGAAGTTAAGCCTTTTGAATTTTATGAAGGAACAGGTCTTTTAACATAAACTCTGGAATATAAAAAGAGGGAGAAAAACAAACCAACCCAAAACATTTCTGTGAAGTAGAAACTGATAACCTGGTATGGGTAAATGTACACTCAATCAGTACAACTTCAAGGTCAAGAACATTTTACAAATCTGAACTTTTGTCTTGAGTGAAAAGTTGGCCTGGATGAGTTATAAATGTGTAGATTGACTGGTTACTCTTTCTGGAAGCAGTAAGTGGATGTAGCTCTCAGTTTTACTCATTTACAGAGTTATTAGTGACCTGTAAACTGTAGAACATTCCTAAGCATCCAGTGAAGACAGTAAACAGGAAATTTAAACAGACTATTTGTCTTAGTGTTTACTCTGAGGGAAATCAAGAGACTACCATATAGGGAATGAATCTGGGAAAAAAAGGTTTAAAATCAAAGTGTCAGTGGAGGCGAAAGTTGTGTATACCATAGCTCACTGAAGAAGTCAAGGCTCACATTGAAATGGGTGCCTTAGGATGATAAAATATACTTGGATTTTCAGGGACGTAAAACAAAATTACTGGTGTAAAAAAAAAATAGTGCAAACGATCATATTTGGGTAAATTGAGAGATAAGATAGAAAAGCCTATAAATTAATACCTGGTTGCAAAAGTCATCACTTTGTAATGACCACTTTTAAAAGGAATTTCAACACAGTGCAGAAGAGTGAAAGACAGATGTGAAACTGAAGCTGATCGAGGTATTAATGAATGATCCAGGAAAAAGCAGGGGGAAGTGAACTGACAGAGTTCGCATTAACAGGAATTTGTCTAGATTTGACAAACCTTAAGTTGATAGTGCAGATAAATATTTGCAGATGGATTGAACAGGCTGGATAATAAAACAGTAAATGAAATTCAGTGTTGCTAGGTGCAAAGTAATGCACATCAGGAAAAATAACTCCTGTTATTTGTGCAGTATGGGCTCTAAATTATTACAGAAATATCAGTCGAAAGAAACAAAAGCATTTGTCTGAGGAAAACAATAAGGGCAGAAAACACCATTAACAGCGTTTGTAGATCTGGGCTGTTTCCACATCTCTAATACAACATGAACGTGCAGATGACACAGTTCGGATATGTGAACAGAAGCAGTATCAGTTTGTTCACATATTGTTCTGGAACCATGGAGATCTGTGGGGAGTGCCTGAAATACAACCTCACGAAGGACTGGAAAGAGGCAATAGCAAGAACTGTCCTCTTCCAAGACCTCTTGGAAGCTATGGTACTGTGAATGCCATGTGATGCTGCTAGCTCTTGCTGTTTGTGCTGAGACCCCTAATAGAGCTGGAAGGGTGGAGTATGGTTACCTTTCCCCAGTATGGTGAGGTTTCTTCCCATGTTTCTAGTTTCTTTTAGTTGCATAGCAGATTTCTGTTATTTAGTTTTGGTAAATTATTGACTTTGTAATATTCAGATTACCCAGCCAGCTGCATTATACACTATTAAGCCAAAGCTACTTCTCACTTGCTGTAGCTCTGCCATGATAAATATTCATAGCTTCATTACAGGGTATGGTTTCCTGACCTACCTACTAAGGGATTGGGAGTTTTGCTTTAATGATGCACAAAAACTGTAATAGTCCTTTCAGAACTTTATGCAACAATATGTTTTGCTTCTCCTAAAAGCTAAATAACTCTTGTCTTGAATGATTTAGTAGCAAACTTACTTAGTCACTGTGCTGTAGTTCAATGGTCTGCAAAATTTTCTTTTTAGAAATACAAACCCATTATGTAAATACTAAAGAGCATCTTCAGAAAAAAAATAGCTTCACTTTATTTTTCCCTTTTTTTCCCCCCAAACTTTGTAAGGTTGAGATAATTTCATTTTTTTTTCTTCCCAAAATATGCAAAATAAAATTACTTTCTGACTAAAAGCATTGATAAAAGTTTTAGCCTAGAGGCAATGCTCCATCTGAGTTTTATGCCTTCTCAAAACTGAGGCCAGATGAAGAGATATTTGCATAGAACATCCACAAGAAAGGAGTTCCTATTCGGTTAGGAACTCTGGTTTCAAAACTGGTCAGCCTCTACCGTTTTATTCCTCTGCCTTCTTGCTCCTGAGTTTCACAATTCTGAATGGCTCCTTTGTGGAATGAACTAGTAGAATTGCCCCCAAAATGCTACCATCTGCAGAAGATAGCGGTCTAAATTTAGTATTCCTTGAAAGCCATGGAAGTGAATTTTTCTCTATGCCCACTTTCTTCCATACAGGTATTTGGATTCTCTCTAGGGAGTTTATCTACTTGTAGAATACAGCTTTTTATCAAAACAAATAAATAAATAAAAAAAAATTTCAGCCAAATCCCATAGAATCTGTACTAAAAAGGGAATTCATGCTTGATGTCCAGCTAAAGATTTCAAATTCAGAACACCAAAAACCTGATAAATAGTTTGAAAATTAGATAAAATTAACTGTCTCAGTTTTATTTTTGTGAGGATCTATAGCCAAGATCTCTAGATTTCAGTGCCACTAATGTTCAAGGCTGAACTACAGAGCAGAAAACTATGATTGCTTTGCTAATTCAGTGAGGTGTCCTATTAGGAGAACCCACCTGTCAGTCCTAGATTGCCAGAAAAATAAATAATCTTGTCATGGATCCTCACAGTTTAGAAGTTATCATAGTTTACATCGAATATATTCTGTGGCTGAAGAATTCTGTCACTAGAAGGACTCTGCTTGGAGGAAGGTTTTGACCTCACAGACGTGAGCAGGATATGCATATTCTGGCATGCACTAAGTCCAGAACTTGTATTTCCAGAAAAAAGAGCCCTAAATGCCAACAAAACTTTGTAAACAGTTGGAGTGTTATTTAGAAACCAACTGAACCTATTTGTCAGTGGTGTTTATTGAGCTATTAAGTCTGTGTTATGAAAAGGCAGGTCATTAGCAGAACGAGTGCCCTACCGATAATAAGAAAATGTATGAGAGGTGGTAATGGCTGGGAAGCAAAGTCACATTCTGGGTTATTTTTCCTGTTCTAAACAGCAGAAAAATTAAGTGTTTAATTAATTGTTTGCTCTGCATTTAACAACTTTCCATTAGTTCATTTGGTTAAGTGCAGCAGCAATCAAGAGCACATTAGCTAATGTTGCAGCTCAGCAAGGCAGGAGGCTAAAGGCAGGTGCTGGGGTCAGTGTGTGCAGAATTAAAGGATCATCACTCTCCCCCGGCTTTAATTTGTCTGCAGGAGCTTTCCAGAGTCACAGTAGCACAGCTGGAGTCACCAGCCATTTCCAGATGGAGCACTGAGGATTTTTGTGAGTAGATTCAGCTGTAAAAGGTCTGTAGTCAAAGCAATGGATATTGATGACTGACACACTGCACTGCTGTTCTGTGAACCTCTCTTAATTCTGCAAATCTCCAACCCCTGCCAAGAAGGATGGTAAAGAAATGGTGGCACTGAACAGGAGCCATGGAGACTTGGATTAATTTATTTCTCTTCCCCAAACTCCACTGAACAAATCATTCATGGCAAGATTTGAAAAAGAACTTGAACGTATGGTTTCAAATTCAGTTTCAAAGAGAAGTCATTGCATTATTCTACTTTTGCTTCACTTGGGCTAAGGTTCACAGTCTCACATGGTTTTCAGGTGAATAATGTGAGACATTGAAACCCAACTTGTCTCTGTCAGATGCATTGCAAATTAAATTTACAAGAACTGAATGGAAAGGAACCTTTAATAGGGGACTGTGAAATCTTATGTGTCAAGAGATTTTTCTCAGAGATTTTCTTTTGGTTTATTTTGCTTTCATCAGCATAATGAGGAAAATTTTGGATTTCTTGGAGAATGTCTGTTCCAGATACTTCTACTTCTGAAAGATCAGCTGGGGAGAGGCTGATGATGTACGTTTGGGAGTTACCCACCCCCCCACACTTTGTAAAATGACCCAGGCTAAAACTCAGTCAGCTGGAAGTTTAGATGAAGCTATATTTACAGCTTAGCACAATATACAAGCAGATATATACACTATATACAGGAATATTTACAGAAATATACAAGGTAAAGGTAATACAGAAACACAACACCCCTCCCATAAATCAGAGACCCCAGGAGGGGCTCCCAACCACCCTTCCACCTTCTCCCCACCCCTATACCTTACCCTGATGTTTTGAGGATTGGCCAGAGGAGGAATTAGAAGAAAAAGTGGTTAGTGAAATCAATCAGCAGAGAGAAGTTCAGAAGCTGCTAGATCACCCCAGACGCTGTGCCCCAGAGACTCCGACAAGCCCAAGTGGGTTATCTTTTGTTTTGAGTACTTATTCCTAAACATCTTAGCAAGCCTATGAGTGAAGTAGACATCACCATTGTTTTCTTTTCACAGCCTACAGTATAGTTTTCTCTATTAAAATATTCCAATTAGCTCAAACCAGCACAGCTGACACCTGTGCAAGACTTTACCCCTGTCATCCATATCATGAGCTACGGTTAAAACTTAAGCTCCTATTTGAAGCAATGAGACATAACTGAGTAATGAGGAATTAACTTACTGCCACACATCAACCAAACTGCAGTAACCAGCCACATATACACTTCTATTTCATTGTGAATATCAGGTGAAGTGCCTTGACTTGAATCACCTGGAGTAAGGCTTTACATTCCATTTGCTGTGTACTGGAAGAAAGCAGCTAGTCAGTGTAGTAACACTAGGATGAAGTTAGCACTCTGTATTTTTGTCCATCTGTCTCCATAGTGGGGCTTCCTGCTAAATACCAGTTTCTTGTGACATTTTATAGATTTCCATTTAGTTACTAATTTGTCCTTGGTTTGAGTGAAAGTAACTAAAAGCAATATCCCAAGTCTATGCTTGGGAACCAATCAGAAGAAACCCTGGAAAAGGGTCACAGGTTAAACTACTAAGACAGAACACCTAAATGATACAGCATACTGCTTCAATACAGGAAATAAACATTACAGACAAAAACCTTTTTTTTTTTTTCTTTTCTTTTCTCCCCCTCCTTTTTTTCCTTTCTCTGCTTCTTGAGTAGCTTTATCCTTGGGTAAAATGTGTACTTTGGGCTCTGGATTATCTTTTCACACGTGAGTCTCTGGTATATAGTGAGTAAACAGCCATGTAGGAGATATATCCCTGAAAGGACTGTACAGCCCCACTTCTGATTTGGTTCAGTGTTTAAATCACTGTGATCCCAGTTCAGGCATCCTACTGCTGCCTGGGATGAACCAGAAGTTTATCAGATCAGCAGAAATTACTGTACTTGTCTCCTGGATGTCTAGAACCTGTGTTTATGGCAACAGTCAGGATAGCAAATTAACAAGGACAGCATTTTTACAGTGAAGTTTAGAACCTCAGTCAAAAATAATGGACCATAATATTGCAGACTGCCCATTGGTTCAAATAAAGGGTTGGCAGTAAAAATGTTTTCTAGTGTCCTGTGTACATCAGATCTATACACTAATAACCCCATAAAAAAGAAACATTTAATACTGAGCATTCATAAAGCAGGTGAATAAAGGGCTTATCCAGCACCCATGGAAGTCAGTGGAAAAAGATCCCTTCAGTGTCAGTGAGCTCTGAATCTTCATCTGTGTCCCATGATACCACAAGGACAGTGTGCAGTGCTTGATCCTTGAGACAGATGCAGTTTTCAGTAAGGGTAACAATATTTTTTCTACTTCCTCAAAGGTAGTGGGCCATAAAACAAACAATGTGCATCAAAACCGTGACACAGTTTAAAGTGAAAGGATTTCTCTGTTTCAGTTATCATACATGGGTGTGTTACCTGTTGCCAGAGGAGGAGAGTGTGAAAATCTTCCTTCCCTTTCTTTACACGGCTTTGAGTAGACCAATTTTTCTTTTTTGCTCCAGGTCATACAAAGTTTAATGTTATGGGCCAGACCTGGGACAGATGAAGTCAACAAATGCAGTCTCTCTCAGGAGCTCAGGGATTCTTTCTAAGAAATCCTATATCTGTTCCCTGTGGGCGATTCCTTACCTAGAGTTTATTCTAGTGAAGCCTGTGCTGAAGAACTAGCTCTTCCATGATGTTTCCTGCTTGAGCTGCTTGATTTCTGTTACAGACTAAATAATGATGGCACCATATCCAGAGCTGGAACATTTGTTCTCATTTTGTAAGGGTAACTCAGATAACTCTGAGCAACTGCTGCTTTCACTCCTTCATAGGCTGCTAGTATTTCTTTCTCTGTTGGGGTGTAATTTGCCTCTGAACCTCTGTAGCTACGACCCCAGAAACCAAGCTCCTTTGGAGCTCTCTGCCAAAGACACAAGTGTCAGAGGCACACACATAGTATAATCCCTGATATCTATAGGTTTGATACAGCATATTGCTGCTTTCAGTAGTTGAGTGAGCTGCTTTGATGTAGCACTTTGCAGCAAGTCCTGAATAGTGCATCAGAAAATCTTTCCGGTTTAGTTGTTGAAGACAGCATTGTGCACCTCCAATTCCTCTCTTGAGCAAGAGCTGAACTTGAAAGGTTCTATCTGTCATCAGAACAGAGAAGCGGGTTACTTTACAGCACTGCAATTTACTACCCTAATACAAACCTTTGGAATTTCCTGGGAATTGGAATTGCCTTTACTGTATGTGATCAGAGTTAGCCTTAACTATCCAGACTTTCCAGTTAAGAGGAACTAAGAAATCCACAGTGGAGCCAGTACTTTCCATAACGGAATTCACAGAAGATGGTGGACAGTCCAGCCCATAATGAGGGGTTATTGTCTCAGAACCACGGAATGGTAGGGGACCTCTGAAGACCACCTAGACCAACCCCCCTGCTAGAGCAGGAACATCTAGGGTAAATCACAGAATCACAGAATGTTAGAGGTTGGAATGAACCTCCAGAGATCATCAAGTCCAACCTTGCTGTCAAAGTAGGATCACCTAGGGTAGTCCACACAGGAATGCATTGAGGTGGGTTTTGAGAGTCTCCAGAGAAGGAGGCTCCACAACCTCTCTGGGCAGCCTGTTCCAATGCTCTGTTACTCACTGTAAAGAAGTTTCTCCTCATGTTGAGATGAAATCTTCTAGGTTCAAGTTTGTATCCATTGTTCCTTATCTCAGTCCATTTTTCATTTTTATTATTTCTTTTAATCTCCCCCCTTTTTCATCTATTTCTCCCCATCTTTCTCCTTTTCTTTCATCTCCTTCCTTTCCTCTCCATCTTCCTCTTTCCCTCCATCTTCCTCCTTTCCCCATCTTTCCCTTTTCACCTCCACATCCATCCTTTTCCTTGTCTTCCTCTTTTCATCTCCATCCTTTTCCTCTGCATCTCCCTCCTTTCAGCACCATACCTGCCCTTTTACCACCCTGCACTGCATTTTCCCCCTTTAATTCCCCCAAACACAGAGCACCTGGGTTCTGTTGGAGTCTCCTCCCACCCCAGGTGTGACCACTTTGCCCTCCCTGCTCACTTCCCTTTATAATCTGCCCCAGGAAAGGCAGAAGCCCCAAGCTTGCCCAACTGGGCAGAGGGATCGTCCTCCCATCATCACTGGTGAGTCCCCATGGTGCACACTGGGTGAATGGTGAAGGTGATTCAAAGGCCGGGGGGCCTGGTGGCCCCCCGGTTAGTTAGGGAGAAAATTGATGATTGCTCTAACATTGCTGATAGATGCTGGCTGGAGCTCCTTGCTTAGGATGAGCTTCTCTATGTTTAACCTCTTTCTGCTCACTTGTAAAACTGTAAAAAATGACAGGAATAAATCTGTGAAATGTTTTGAGAAGCTTTGAATTACAGAATCACAGAATGTTAGAGCATGGAAAGGACCTGTAGAAATCGTCCAGTTCAACCTCCCTGCCAAGGTAGGATCACCCAAGGTAGTTTGCCAGGAATGCATCCAGGTAAGTTTTGAAAGTCTCCAGAGAAGGAGGCTCCATAACTTTTCTGGGTAGTCTATTCCAGTGCTCTGTCACCCTCATGGTAAAGAAGTTTCTCCTCATGTTGAGGTGAAACCTTCTATGCTCCAGTTTGTACCTGTTGCTCCTTGTCTTGTTGCTGCAGACCACCAAAAAGAGATTGGCCCCATCCACTTGACACCCACCCTTCAGATATTTGTACACATTGATCAGATCTCCTCTCAAGACTAAACAGTCCCAGGTCTCTCAGTCTCTCTTCACAGCAGAGATGCTCAAAGGGAGATCACAGGAACACATACAGGTGGATTTTGAAGAGGAATTGTGTATAAAAATATTGAAGAGATAATCAAAACATCCCATGACTTCAAGCACACTTAAACAAAACCAGATGAAAATCAAAGTAACAAATTCTCAGGAATGTGCAGGATACTAATGAGTATTACAGATCAAAGAGCTCAGAATATATTCTTACTGTGTTTGCCAGAATTTGCCTGTTGACTTCCAAGCCCTATTCACAGCAGCTGAGGAAGTACTCCAAAGAAATAGTACCACAATTTTGAGAGTTCCTAATAATGCCTTGTTCCCATATATTGTAGTTATTGGGGGCTAAAGGGTGCCAAATTACAAAACTTTTCAGTTTCAGCCTGATTTAAGCAATTCTAATGCAAGATAAATAATGAAGACAAGAAATAATCTAGAAAATTCTGTAACAGTAACTCCTTGGCTGACATAGTACAGTGTGGGAGATTAAATTATTCTATCACAGCCTGTGCTGGATGAGAAGATGAAGCACGACACACACTAATTATTATCCTCCACAAAGCACTGCAATTTTTATGGAAACCATTGTTTAATGAAAAAGGACAAAACTGGTGTTTTGGATGTTTTGTTATGTTTAAGTCAAGAAGTCAATTTTATGTTTAAGCACAACCATTATTTTACTTTTAAAAAGTTTGAATTGGATATTTTACCTATATTAGTTATGAATCATCCCAGATGAATGAATCAAAATTAGACTCCTCTTTCCTGAGCCCATACTGCTTTAACTATTACTAGACCTTAAACTTGAAGTCAGAGACCAACAACCAGCTCAATGCATGCTTGTTTTGAGCTCATTTGCAAAAAGCTTAGAGAGCTACTTGGAGAACACCAAGAGTTAGGAAATAGTAATTCAAATTATAAGATAGGGGTAGCATCTTTCTTCTCTGGTAGAGCATGAGAATTTTTTCAGATTTGTGCTTTTGGACAGGATGAATGAAGACCTTCTCATATGTCTCTGCTGAGTTTCATTTTATTAGACCTTCACACTCTCCCAACATCTCTGGTTTTGTCTGTCCTTCTGGGAAGGATAACTAGCCTTCGAATGATAACAACCCCATTACAGAATCAGCAAGCCTTCTTAAGGGAGACAAACAGCTTAAACCCTGCCAGATTTCCCCTCCCACCCTGTGGCATCCTGATGCTACCTCCAGTTATCCTCTCTGCATTTCCTACATGAGATTCGATTGCTTTCATCTTTGCGTTTTTGGACCTTGTGGTGACCTGTTACAACATGAGCTCCCAACAGCAATAGGAAAGATGCTGATTTAGGCTGGGACTACCTAAAAGCTCACTCTTTTTATTCTACTTTGCAAATCCCATTGAAAAGAAGGAGTTAGAGTTTTCAGGGTGAGAGGTAAGACCTCCTGGGCCTTGCCAAAATCCAGCTGTTGTTAGATGCGTATTGCAGAGCAGTTCATCTATGTTTAACCAAGTACGTCATGATCATAAGTGCATTCTGCATAGTAAATGGAAGCCATATTGCTCTCTTTGACCAAAACTTACAATTCCCTGAGACCTGATTATATTTAATTCCCTTGTAAATGTACATGACGTCAAATGCAGCCATCCTCAATGTCTACAATTCTGGAGTCTGATTATGTTGATGAATGTGGCCTATGCTTTTCTTATCACTCTTCAGTCACTGAGATTCTTGATAGTCCAATATTCACCAAACTGCACCAAGAAAAAAAAAATGTATTTGTACCAAGTGGAAATGGAAGGCTGAAAAAAATCACCCTAGAATCTGTGGTTCTGTTGGCACTCACATGGAACAAAAGCCCCTGCACTGCTACCTGAAAGATGAACATAAATCCCTAATCCCTTCTTCTTCTGGGGTGAAACCTCAGTTTTTCTAAGACTAGCAAGCTGGTCAAAAGGCGAAGAGGAGGGGATAGTCCTGTCATATTTTCAGTGCACAATTCAGATGAAAGCCACAAAGCCTAGAAATGCATTAATAGAAGCAATTATGATAAGGAATTCACCTGAGAAAATAAGGCAGTGTGGTCATTTCAAAACATTACAATTGAGCTCAGTTTTATTTATTCTGCTGAAAAAATAATCAAAATAGGTAATTTCAGTACACATGAAAATACATTTCAATATACATAATTTCACTGCACATCAAAACAGGCAGTTTCAATATTTTTCTTTTTTTAACTGAAGATGTTTTTCTTACACAACAGTCATCTAAATAGACTCATTCCTGCTAAAAGTTTTGTTGCCAAAGAATGCAGCATTTCTTTTGAAAGGGAAAAATATTTGCTTAATAGAATTTACAGCTGTCTTAAAAACACTAAAAAGCTTAAGGAGATGAACATCGCAGCAGTGTTGCTAGAGGTGAAATGCAAGAGTGGAGGTAATATACATAAAAGGGTTATCCTGTCTGGTCTGTCACAACTACTTATGCTGAGTCCCCTGTGAAGTGCTGTGAATTAATCTTTGGAAAAACGTTGAAACAGCAGTAAAATCACAAAGAGTACATGCTAGCTTCTTAGTTTCTGGGCTTCAGCTCCTGCTCTGTAGACTTTGTGGACATAAGTTCATTTCCATCAAACTACTTCTGAATTTGTCAGAATTGTACCTTGAGTAATTTGGCATGAAGAAAAGCCTCCAGAGAACAACATATACAATATGCCTATTTTCTTCCTGCCTAGTCCAAAGGCTGCTGAAATTAGTGAAAGGTTTCCTCTTGACTTCTGTGGGCTCTGGAGCTGATGTATAGAGGGGTGGCATACTTGCAAAAGTAGTATTTGAATGACTGGCAGAATGAAAGCAAATTTGCTAGAGATGTGCAAGATGGGAAGCAATTTCATTGGGCAATTGAGTTATGAGGCAGCAGCAGAGAGGTCTTGCTGATTTATAGATTACAAATCTATGTACTTTGCTGTGTGGACCCAGTCTTCTGATGCCCGTTATCTTGCATAGCTTGACTTGTAAATAGGCAGACACACAAGTAAGTTATTTGGGGCACGTTGCTCTCCAACTGGCATAGCAAATAGAGGTGAGATGTGCATGAAAAAAATCCCTGGACAACTGTATGTAAGCTTTTTAAAACTGGTTCTGCCTTCAGACATGCAGGTGGCTGGGTGTCATCTCAAGGAATGGATGAGATTTACAACATTCATTTTAGAAGTGTTTGCTCAAAAAAAAAAAAATATATATCTCAGGTTGTTTTGAAGCTTTTGAACCACTTTCTCACCTTAAAGAATTTATGATGCAAAATGTGTGTGAATTCAGTGCAAAATTGGGGAAAAACTTCACGTCCAATGGTGTAGAAGTTTTATTTCTCTTTGTACAGAGGCTACATGGCCCTCTCCCTGAATTTCCTTAATTTCCCAGACCACATTCTTCTGGCTTTGCACTTTTCAGATGAGCATGTTATGTGTAAATGCAATGGGGAGGGATGGACGTACTTCCACAGAGGTGCTGTCCTTTCCATGAGGACATTTTAAGAAGTGTTCATTCAGATTCTACTTAGTTAGTGACTCCTCATCTGCTTGTCAGGACCTCCTTATTACATTCTAATTTCTCTGCTGTGGTTGCAGTTGGACATAATATCTCAGATTTTCAGTGTGGAATACATCCTAAAGAAGAATCACGCTTTGATGCACTCTGAAGTGGATCATTTTTTCTCTTACTGTTAGTCAATACTGTCTCTTTGTTAACTGATATGGCTACTCATTTGGAAACAAAAAACACCAGGAAAATATTTCTTCCTTAGATGTCTTAAAGCAAAATTGAGTTCCTGAAATCAAGAACAAACCAGTCTTTCAGAATGAACTATCCTTGGAACACTATAGACTTCATTTTAGTAACTTGTGATTCCTATGCTGTTGTATGACTTCTGGAAGAACCTCAACCACAGGGAAGCCAAATATTGCCCTTGGAGCCAAGCTGGCTGTGGTAATAATTTGTGTTGTTCATAGGAAATGGATCTTGCTTGCATATCAGAGGGAGAGCACCAGCAAGATGTGGTATAGGTGAAAGGACTATGGTGCCAACAATAATTACAAAACTTGGAAAGAGATGAAACAAGTTTCAGACCCCTGTGTCACCTCCCTTCCCAGATATCGAACTGGGATTATTCTGACCTTCTTTAGCTGTGAAACGAGGCCCACACTGTCTCCTTTCAGTGATTCTACTACACAGCACGGTATCTCACTGTCAGAAAATTGTCATTACAACTGTCTAAATTCACCCTTGCTCAGCTTGATTTTAATAATCTTCTCTGTCAATTCCCTCTCCAACAGTTAAGTTTGTAATTCACCTTTTTTTTTTTTTTTTTTTAGTATTTTCTTACAGAAACTTAATATGAATATCAATATTCACAATATTATTAAGAATAATCCTTTAAACATTTTTTCCCTGTCAATATATATATTTACTGACTGGAAGAGTCAGAGTTTGAGGATGTAGGACATTTGTATAAAATGTCTACTTCTTGTAGATATATGTATGTGCTCAAATATTCCAAACCAACCTGTGTTTCACACCTTCTTCATGTTATTTATTTATAGCTTGGAAATGTCATCTCAAAAGTTGAGTCCCATTCATCACTCATAATCTCCCATATATAGTCTGCTTCTTACCTGAGTAAGCAGAATTTCTCAGCTCTGAGGTAGAGCTCAAGAGTAAATATAAGTGGTCCTTAGGACAGAGCTTTAGAAGAAGCCTTTTTGTTAGCAATCAAAGAAACACAACTGTTTGCAGGGAGGAAAAAGGATGCGGCATATGGCGCTAATGTGGAGGAGGGAACTGTGAAGTAATCTAGGACAGATTGAGGCAAATAATATTCACATCAGCCTCTGCACCTCTGCTTTTGGTGAATTCTCAGTGATAGGGCTACTTACTAATTTATCTTTCATCACTCCATTTGTCATTCCCAATTTCCTTCTCTACTGACTTAATTTAAACAAACAGCAGCATCTGAAGCATGTGGGAAGAAATTACAGAATCCATCTTTAAACTGACCTGGTTTTTCTTTTAAGCAATGTCTATGCCCTACCCAGGCTTTGGAAGTTCTCTGCTGGATAATGTAAAATGACACTAACTGGGCTATTTATATAACTGTAAAGTGACTACATGATGGGATAATTAGCAGTGCTATATCTACTGGACTGAGTGATAACACTGTAACACATTTTTGCGTTAAGCAGCACAAACAACAATGCCTGCAGGTTAAACAGTACCTGAGCAGCTGATAGGCCTCCTGCACTGTTATATCCAGGAGGTAATATCTACTGGCTTCATTCATGCATGAGACACAGCTGTAATGCTGGTTTTATTACCTCCTGCAGTACTTTCTCTCTGTGCAGGTAAACGATTTTTGCAAGTGAGTTTGCTTTGGGCAAGTACGGGTATTCAAGACATTTTTAGAATAGCTAAGGTTGTATAGATTTGTAGATCTGCTAACTAATGACCCTTGGATGAAAAAGTCCAAGTGCTTGGCCAGTCAGTTTCACATTGTTACTTCCAGATGGAATCCAATAGCTTGTTGTGCTTTGGCTTACCTATTACTTCAGAAAACAAAACCAGTATTGACTTGAAGCCATATAAATGTGCAATCCATTTAGTTCACGTTTAGGTAAAAAAAGTCTAGCTTTGCTGATGACATCCTTGGCTTCTTTTAAGCACAGACACAGCTGCAGAGAACAAAAACAAATGTATTTCAATGTTAATCAGACTTGTTAAAAAAAACTCAAACATTTAATACAAATTTTCTCAATGTTCACAAATTGTCTGTTATGCTTTCCTCTGCAAGATTAAAGGACTATTTTGTATATGCTATTTTCTACCCAGGAAGGTTACTAATGCATTAATCATGGCTGTCTTGAGTCTTCTTTCAGATAAGATCTAATTCTCTTTCCGTAAATACTTTTTTCCACCACTTGAGCTATGTTTGTGTCCCCTCCCTATGCACACCATAGTTTTTCAACATCCTCTTTAAAATGTCAACAGTAGAACTAGACATGCCATCCCTGTATGCGGGAGATGTGCCAGCATCTCGTGAGCAGTGCCAGACTGTTGACAAAGATTGTGGCAGTTGTTGCCTTATAGTGCATCTAAGGAATGTGTTTGTTCACCCAGCATCACCCTTTGCAAAATATGTTGACTTGTGTCTTTGTTGTGAACTATAAATATGACTCACAGTTTAGTAGAGTTTCTTTTCTCACTCCTTTCTGGATTTCACTTAGCTAAACTGTATTATGTTCAAATGGACCAAACTTTCAAAGTAAAATCTGTAACTATCCTTATTGATTTTTATTAAGTAACCCTTTCTGATGAGCAATTTGGCATTTACCTCCAACCTACCTATGACACACCCCACAGGAAGGTGGACTAGCAAATCAACAACTCAGGTTTTCCATTCCTTGGATCTAGTGGAGAACTGTCTTATGCTTCATTAACAGACAAGAGAAGTCCTATTTAACCTTGGTAAAGAATAGAATTGTGAAAAGAAACTGGAGAGTGTGGTGTAGGTGAAACATCCTGGTAATGTTCCCATGCTGTCAGCTAGTGTGAAATACACCACCTCCACAACTAGAATTTATCACATCTGCAGCCTGCAGCTGCTTTGTGTTAGCAGAAATTCCTGCCACCAGTTTATCTGAATAAGCAAGTCCATCCAAAATAAGACAAGGTTTGTGCTCAAGCCTGTTAGGAATCCACCAAATCTTTGCCTTGCAAATTTTCTTCACTAAGTCAACTCAAGTGAGTTCTGACACAACAGTTCATTATCCGGAGAAATGAACAGCTTTTCACAAAGCAGTAACCAAATGTTCACTTTTTTTAAACAGCAAAGTTTCACTTGAAGACAGTCCTGAAAACTCTCTAGTGGTCTACAATAACATGAAGATTAAAATGTGCGTTGCGTAGAAGCCATAGATTGCAGTGTTATCTTCTCGAATAAAGCTGCTGCCACAAAGGTAGTGTCTTGGTGACTGCATTGTGCAGAGAATAGGTGTCAAGCTTTAAAAGTCATTTAACAGAAACTGAGAGCAGTAAGAAATGCATTTCAAGAATGTAACCTACCTAGTCTTCTCTCACATCTTTTGGAGGTGCTGCTATGTTTTTCCTTGTACAAGTCAGGTCATGTTATGTTACTCTAGGTGTTTTAAGTAGCCATTCAAAACCCAGAGAGGGCTTCCAAGTTACCTGAGGGCTATCTAAGAAATAAATGGAAATAATTATTGTCATCTGTTCTGATGAAATGGCTATTAGAGCTCTGCTGAGAAACCGTTAGGACAGGTTCAGAACAAAGAAAAGGAAGTACTGCTTTATTGAATGTGGTGTTGAGCTGCATAGCCTCAGCATGTCTGAGGCACAATAAAAATTACGTGAAGTCAAACATTACACTATAGTTAAAGGAAGAAAAAGCCCTACAACTTGAGAATGCAATGACCTTCCTCTGATATAGGAAACCTCTAAACCACAAATCTTCAGTGTATATTTTAGAGAAACTGCACTGTAAGCTTTCTTGTTCTTCCCTTATGTATCTCAACTGATAAAGATTTGGAGATGAGGTACTAGGTTACAGGGACCTTACTTCTGTCCTGATAGAGCTCTTTTATGTTATGCTTACTTTTTTACAGAGCTACACACATTCTCCTTGATACTCTTAACTAAACATCACTGTATTTTCACACTACATCTTTTTTTCCCCTTGCAAACTGTTCACCATGCTTCTCTCTGGTTACAAACGCATTCTGAAACCTAAGCATAAAACACGCATTTTGCACCACTCTAGCCAATTCAGAGGACTGATTGAAAAGCTTACTTATAAAAACTTTGCCTCAGTCATGGCTGTTTACTGAATTAGCTTCTTGGTGGAAGCCCACACAGAAAGTTTAACTATATCTCCTTGCTGTGTTAGATTACAAACCCTAGGTGACTGGTTAGGATCCTTGGATAATAGCAGTATTTTGGGGAATGAAATCCAGGTGTGCAAATATTGAGTCAGTGTCAAGAAACAAGGTGTGCTGGGAGTTCTGTGTCATTGATAAAAAGCTTCTGGTCACTGAAACCTAAAATAACTTTGGTAAAATATGATTTTAGGCTGTAATGAGTTTGAGTACTATTGTGAGTGTTAGTAGTAATGCATAAATAAAGTCTTTGTTATTGATCTTACTAGGTAGGAAATATAGGTACTCTGAGATGCTTCAACTGTGTGAGTCTAGCTCTCAAAGGCATCTGTTAAATTTTATTAGGTCTAAAGGATCCAGCTGTGCATCTCTATTTCTTACCATGAAGGTCTTGCTGATAGGAATGCTGCTTCTGAGTATAGGGTTCAATTCTGACTTAAAAACTCTAATCAAGCCAAGGGTCTTCAGATAGATTTCATTCTCAGTTATCTCTGCGGAAATTGAGTAGCTTTATCAAAACCAGATGATAGTGTAAGTGCAGAGTGGTGGGTAGCTTACACTATATGTAACTTTGTCTTCTAAATAACCTTTCTTGTGCTGCTACTAAATCACAATACTCTTTTTCAAAGAGTATCCAAAATCACTTCCCTGCAGAACCAAGCGAGCTGCAAAATTTAAAAGATTCCTCTTCAAAGTTCACAAAATTAGTTTTTAAATTTTAACATTCATTCGATTCTCAGACTGAAGGAGTGTAAGGAAGTTGTTCTTCCTCTAATTTTGTGCATTACATTTAAGGGTGATGTCTTTGCTTTACAAAGTGCTCTTGTTATGGGTGATAGTAGAACAAATTCTATTTGTAATCTTCTTATCTGTGACTAACTTGAAATTTTACCCTCCTTAGCTCTCTGTGATGATTTCTCACTGCCATATGAAGAGGATTGCCCACTCTAAGCATTTGTGGTGGTTTGGCCCTGCCTAGGGCTGCTCTATCACTCACCTTCCCAGATGGACAGGGTAGAGAAGAAAATATACTAGAAATGACTTATAAGATAGAAGCAATTTAATAACAATGATAAGCAAAGCAGCAAACTGTACAGAAGCAAAACCAGAGAGATGTTAACCTCTCCTTCCTATCAGCATGTTGTGGTAGGCCTAAGCAGGCCAAAATAGGCTTGTACATGTCCTGGCTTGCCCAGGTATGATTTTCTGCTCTCCCTCTCTCTGTTTTGGGGAGGAGCAACCATGGGAAATAAGACAAAAGAATCTGGAGCCACTGAGTCTGAGGTCTGTGTCCTGCCCAGACTTGTTTTGAACCCTGCGGTAAGCAAGGTACACATGGTTGCCTTGTGCAAGGCCTGTGTCCTGCCAAATTTGGGTAAAGCAAGCCTATGGCTTCACCTAATATGGTCAAGCTTGGCTAACTGCCATTCTGATTGGCTATTCTGTGTCCAAAGGCTCATTAGTCTCAGGCTGTATTGATATAAAGGGAGATGAGCAGGGAGCACCTCGTGTGCTCTGCCATTACAAGGTGTGTTCTGCTATTATGTGTGTGCTCCACCATTGTATATGCTTTCTATCCATGTTTCTTCTGCCTTATTGCATCCTGCAGTGACCAGGCTCTAAATGCTTCCACGCAATCGGCCTGCATAGCCAGCATCACACCGTGCTGAGACTGCACATCACAAGACATCCTGCCTGCACCTGAAAGTCTCCTGCCAAGACAGAAGCCCTGGAGATAACACGGATTATCCAGAGAGTCAGGGCCAGGTCAGAGATGGTCTGCTTCCTTTCCCCAGCACCCAGAAGCCTGGGGAAACTCCAAAGCCTCTGACGGCTACCAACAGCAACCCTGCCACGAGCACTGGGTACTGTCAAACAATAGTTTTTACGAGTAAATACTTAAAGCCTCTTGTAATCATCAATTGCTTTCTGCCATAAGCAGAGTCCATCTAGTGAGCAAGAGGAGTATTGACCACAAGCAGTTCACTAACCGCAAAGCCTTCTCTTCCAGTTTAATTGAGTTCAATTAATGTGTGTATTCACTAGTTATTTCTAGATCCTGTTATTGCCTGTATATAAAGTTTCCATGACTGATGTAAAGAACCTATTATTAAATTGGTGACTGGGGTGATGTGAGTTCTGAATATTTAATATTAATAAACTATATTAATATTTTAAAAGATATCATCTTGCAGTAATTTATTACCCCTCCACTCCACAACAGGACAATATTTGGTCTTGGGAAGCAGGGCTTTGTACGTGTAATGGTTCCCCTGGAGGACAGACACCATGGACAAATCTTCCCCCAGCTTCCTTCTTTCCCTTCATTCTTTTTTCTGAGCTGATGCCATCTGGCATGGAATATCCCTTTGGCCAGTTTGGGTTGGCTGGCTCAGCTGTGTCCCCTCAGACTCATGGGGCAGTGAAACGTTTGGAAAGCACACCTTGGGTGTACTATTAGTAGCCAAAACACTGGTGTGTTACCAACACTCAGCTACAGCACTGCAAAGCACAGTACTAGAAGGATGCTTTGAGGAGAATTAACTCAGCCCAAACCAAATACAAGAGACCAATCAGTAATTCCCAGATCTTTGGGAATTCTGAATCGGTGACCTTGTCCCAGGTTGGGAACTATAGGGTTAAAAAGGTCCTCTAAGGACTTGAAGATTGTTATTCAATCCCACAATTCTGCTATCTCTCTTTTGTAAGGGGCCTTTTAACATTAATCACAGAATTAACCAGGTTGGAAAAGACCTCTAAGATCATAAAGTTCAACCTATCATGTAGCCCTTCTAATTAATTAAACCATGGCACTAAGTGCTTCATCCAGCCTCATATTAAACACCTCCAGGGATGGTGACTCCACCGCCTCCCTAGGCAGCCCATTCCAATGGCCAATCACTCTTCTATGAAGAAGAATGGCAACTTAAATTTTGTTGGTCCTTTATATACATATAAAAAGTAATGATTCTCCATAAAATTTGCTCAAAAGTAATTACATTTATCAAATCCACATTTTTTCATCTGTTTCAATTTCTATTACCTTAAGCTGTTGCTATCCATAGGAAACATGAGCAAAAATCTGTACCTCCTTGGAGAGCTTCTCCAGCTTACACCCAGTGCAAGATCTTATGCAAGAGGTGAAAAATTTAATTTTTTTTGTTTGTTTTTGTTGTTTTGTTTAGTTTTTCTAAGACATTATATGCTTACAGGGGAGAAGTTTCAAACTTTTCTCCTTGTTCTGAATATTCCTCTGAGGTAACTAATTTTGAACAGACCTATAATAGTAAAATATTGTCAGCAAGGCTTCCTTAAGTGAACAGAAAAACTTATTTTAAATACCTTCCATCTTTGAAAATGTTTTCCCCTTCATAAACCTCAAACTGCTGGAGCTATCTGCATATGGAAGCTTGCCTGTCACTGATGGAAAACTCAGATTTCATATATCAAGGGCTTGTGTGAAAATTGCTTTGAGTGTTAATTGCCCAAATGATTCAGCTTTATAAGAGCCTCTCTTATATACTCAAGTATGTCTCATAGCATGTTGAGTGCCAAGCTCCAGTAGAGAGCCAGCTGTGCTCTGCTCCCAGATGTTTGAAGAAGATAATTCTTGCCCATCATTTCAGTTCCCCTCCCAAAATTCTGAGAAATTTGTTTAATGAAGTCATTAATTCACAATAACATATTTCTTCTTTTTCTCTGTGAAAAAATTACTCTTGCTAGAACATAGGCAAGTTTGCCTTGACTTATAATTACAGTAACACATTGTTAGATGAACTGTACTGAGGAGATAAAACAAAAGCCATCAGTTCTGAAGAATTAAGACTCTGCCAATATAATTTAGAGAGGACTGGATCTCTATGCTTTCAAAAATTCTTTGCTGTTCCTCTGATGTGTGTGAGGTAATTTTAATTCTCGTTTGCCTGTTGCAACATGAATTGTTGTTGGAAACCCAATAGAAAAGATACTCAGTCTTCAGTCTTGGATTAAAGCCTTTCCATAGATATTCATCATCTGGATCTCAATTTTCAACACATTCATGATTCAGATGCTTAACCAATTTAGATTGCTTAGGGATCTTTTTGAGTCAAGGTAGTTAGAGTGAAATCAAAGTATGTATGTTTGTTTCAGCTGCTTGTGGGCTGAGCTAAATCCCTGGATCTAAATAACAAGAAAATGGCCTTCTAGAGGGAGATCCTGCCTAGACTGCCTGTAAGTCTGCAGGTGCAAAGAATTTTAAGAGGTTTTCTGTGCTTTACAGCAGTAAAACATTTGTGAGATCCACAGCTTGATAGTGAGTGACTACTATAAATTCCTGCTCATATCTGAGTCAGCTGTCAGAAGAGATTTCTCTCAGACTATTTTGTAGCTGGGTTTCAAAAACCACAGCTAGATGTTGGGTTAATCCAGCTTGTCTTTGTGGCCAGGCTGCTCTTGAATCACAAGCCTACATCTGTATTTATGCAGTATGAAGTTAGGTGATACAAGTTTGCTTTCCACAGTTCCCAAGGTACCATGGTATAGCTTATCAGCTTTTTCAGGTCCACGTGTCTGGGTACTTACCCACAAACACACCATTTTAAGCTCACAGATTGCTCTGGCTTTACAGCATCTGAATCAGCTGCTGTTGTATGTTATGGACTCTGCCCAGCATCTGTAGCCTCTTTCAGATGTTGTTATTGCAAAGTTCATTTTGGCTGGTTTAATCAGAGGTGATAAGACCCTCTAAAAAACACTTTGTAGATGATGGCACTGGCAAGTTGGTGGTGAATGTTAATCTGGAGATTATTGAAGTTGCACATGATCTGGGATGTGAGACCGTGGAGTTCCTTGTGGTAAGGGTGGGATGAAGGAGTTGCTCTGCCACAGAGTCACAGTCACAAAAAGCTGCAACCCAAGTAACAATAAATGCTTTTCCTCTTTAGGTAAATGGGGGGTTTGCTTGTATCTCTGTCAAATGATCCATCCAAAATTGGGACACACACACCCGGGGATACAAATCATTCCATTCAGAGTCTCACCTCTGTGCCTGGCAAGATCATGGAGCAGATCCTCCTGAAGGCTCTGCTAAGGCAAATAGAAAACAAAGCAGAGGTGATTGGTGGTAACCAGCATGGCTTCACCAAGGGCAAATCTTGACTGACAAATTTAGTGACTTTTTATGACAAAGTCATAGCAACAGCNCCAGACAGCAACTGAGTCCTGGGCTGCATCAAGAGAAGCGTGGCCAGTAGGGCAAGGGAGTTGATTAGAAAAAGATATTAAGAAATATGATTTGTATTGTTATCTTGTCGTATCAGCTGGAATATGAAACTTTGTGGTCTGCAGGATTGTTTCAGTGAGGTTCTGTGCAGGTTCTGTGTATGTTGTTTGCTCACCATCAGCAAGAACCTGAAAAGCACAGGAAGAAACATGCAGGCTTGGCTAACTCCAAAGGTATGGTGATCTTCTTATTTTTAATTTTAAAAAAAAATATATTAAGATGTTGCTTGTAGGCAGAAATGCTAGTTGGATTCTGTGATTAAACTAGTTTAGCATCCACTGACTTGACAATATAATGGGCATATAAATAATCTGCATCCCAGCAGCTCCCTTCTGCATCCCAGTACACCCTTCTGGAACAGAAGGCTATATATCTTTGGAGGAACTGTTTTATTTTATTCCTATCAGGAGTTTCACCAGCTAAGCTGTACTGCTGTTAAAAGCCCCCACAAAATCCTCCACTTTGTGAAGGTCCCAGGAGAAATCAAGTCACGATCAGAGGTCTTGCTTCTAAGACTAATGGATTGTCTCGTTCTGACTTTTCCAGTTCTTTGTAAATTCCTTTTGGTTGGAGATACCAACTTGATTGAGTCACCCTGCATAACTCATCTCACAGATTTTTTGATCTGTCTGACTGCTTTTGTCCTTGAATTCTTTACAGAATTCCCTTGTTCTAGTGCCCTCAACTGGAAGGACACATGAAATGACAATAATCCAGATTTGCCTGAAAGTCAGTTGATCTTCTCTCCCCAAGTGGTTACCTTTGGAAAATTGTGCACCTTAGCAAGGGACCTTACCTCCTGAGCTCTGCAATACTGACAGTGCATGTCAACTGCTTTTAACTAATAATGGATTTTTCATATGGGAAATAATTTTAATAGGAGTGCTGGTTCCTTGTGACTCTAGAAACTGCTAGAAAAATAAGCCAATGCTTAGCTACTTCATAGTTAATTTTCTGCAGATGGGTATTTCAAATACTCTTTCTTTGTAGTTCTCAGGAAATACAGCATTTTCATTCTGATGGGCTTTGCTAAGCAAATAAAATGTAGTATGCAACCGCTCTTTTGAAGAAGTAGCTTTTCTGCATCTTAGCTCATAGAAGGGTTGTGGTACTCATATATTGTCTGTAAGATATTATATAGCTGAAGAGACCCCCCTAAGAAACTATCTTCTAGACCGCAGTTGGACAAAATATCCATACCAATTTGCTGTTAAGGCTGAGAGAACTAAATTTTTTTGAAAAGGGATACTCAGAGAGTATGTATCATGATCCAGTGGACAGAGGCATGTGGGAAGTCACTTGTATTTTCCATAACCTATCCCATCACATGCTTATACTAACACACCTCTTGTATATTAAATGTTCCTAACCAGCTAAGGATGTGAGATATGTACTGGTCTTGACTAAAAGCTTTTGGTGCCTTAGCTAAATCTGGAGATGTTTCTGCTTGTAGCTGTAACAGTCACGGTTTCAATTCTCTTTATGACAAATGGTATTTAAGGTGCCAGCATGTAAAACTGCAGAAGTCTTCATATTTGGGGTAGACAATAGAGCACCAAACTTGTTATTGTTAGGAATCATTGCATCTATGTGAGATTTTTTTGCTTACCAGAATAATCCAGGAGGGTTTCTGATTTTCTACAGAAAGCCAAAGTCAGCTTTGATGATGACAGTTAAAATGATGCTAACATTCCACAAACTGACTGCTAGCACCAGAATGTATCATGACCCAACTGCATCTGTGTGCATCATGACAGTGATAGATGACCCTTTAACTACCTCAAGCTTTCTGGAAGAATGGTGGCTGAGAGTTTAGAGAATATTGGCTGAGAATTAAGCCTGAAGAAACACAGGCTGAAACAGTGTTGGAAAATGTTGGAAGACTGTTATCAAACAGAAAACAATGATATGTTCTTGCAGATAGTCTGGACAGCAGCTACAGAGATACATGTTAAACATACAATTTTAAGAAACTGTAGCTTTTTCTTAGGGGTTTAATTTTCCATAAAAATAACAATAAGGCAAAACAAAACTCTTGGAAGGTGTGAACTCCTGCCTGGACTTATAGCTAGGCAGTGAACGATTATATATATTTTCCCAGCTTTCCCCTTCCCAGGGCAAGACATGAGAAGATCCTGCACATGGAGAATGATTATGGGATAAAATGAAGTAAATATATTTCATTAATATTACTGCAGAGGGTAGATGAAACAAAAATGTTACTTTACCTTTGTGTAATGTTACCACACAGCACAGAAATTCTGGAAAATAAATAATTGTAGACAAGAGTCTACATGAGTTAAAAGGTGATTTTTATTTTTTAAAAGCAATTCAACTCTGGACAAGAAATTGGTTTATAGAAAAGATATTGTTTGATCCATGTCAGAACAATATTCTTGTAATGCTTTCCTTCAACTCTTCAAAGTCCCCCTGCTTTGGAAATATGACCTTCACTCACAACTATGCCATCACCTTCCTTATGAAAATGCCTCACAGAGTGGGGTTTGATAAAACAGTTTGGTCAAGTTACAAGGGTTTTTTTTTGGTTTTGGTTTTTTTTTTGTTGTTGTTGTTTGGGGTTTTTTTTTTTTTATGGGAAAACTAAACCAGCAACAATCCCGTCCCTCTCCTGAAGATTACATCTATGAAAAAGCCAACCAGAATCTAATAAGAAACTTCCTGATTCTACAGCAGGGAACAACAAAAGCTGGACTGGAGGGCTAAAACAAAATAAAACTTTTTTGGACAGACCTTCAAAGTCCATGTAACTTATACTTCTGAGTGGAGCACAGAGTAGGCTGTCTTGGCAGGTCAGATAAGGTTTAAAGTATTCTTATCCTGAACTGTTTACTCTTCTGCTTGGACCTGTAATTAATTTTTCATTGCAATAACTAAAGCTGCAGAGATGAGAAATCTGGTTAAACTTAAACACAGCTGCCAGATGTTTTTTGGGAGGAAGAAGGGAAGAGAGACATTAAATGCCAAGACTAAGAAAAAGAATTCTTTGGGGGCTGGGCACAAGTCTCTATGACTAATATTTGTGTCTTAACTTTTGGCAAGTATTCAACACCTTCCTGCTCATGGGAATCAGCTTGTTCCTGGTTATGTGCTGTACTTTCATTTTTCATTCTTCTTTCCTGTTTCCCAGTGTCAGAAGCATCACTCATGTCATGCAAGATGAAAGACTGAGAGACTCCTGAGCTGCCTTTGCGGAACAGCAGTCTTTATCCCTTTACCAGAAAACTGAGAGAAGTAATAATCTCACTCATTCTTCAACTTGTGTTCTGCTAGGTTGCTTGTGTGGTTCCTGAACAGAGGGTAATGGAGATTTTCCAGCTACACAGAAGAATTTCTGAATATAAGGCTGTATATATGTATACTGTTACAGAAATGTTAGAAAAGGTATGCAGAGCCCTGAGGGTCACACATGCATTTGTGAAACAAAAATTTATGAATGGAAAGGAAAACAGAAATTGACAGCAAAGAACGGCAAAAAATGTAATTTAATTGAAATACAATATAAAACCGTATTTGAGTTAAAGATGACTTACAGCAGGCTTTATTAAAATGCCATTGATCACTCCATTAGGTGTTAGAATGAATAAAGATGATAGTTCCCAGTAACCAAGAATGAGTTACATTTTATCAGTATATTCATATATCACACAGAGAAGGGCTTTCAAGTGAGTATCCTAGCAATCACTTGGAGAGATTAAATACTTTCTCTCCAAGATACTGCAAACTGAGTGACCATTGAGGCTTTCCTGGTTGTTAACCAATCACCAGAAATTAGGGAACCTCTCTATATGTAGCTGTTGCAAGACTGGCTGCAAAAGGTTTAAATGTTACAGGTTTTTTTTTCTCTTTCTTTCTTCCCCCCCCCCTTTTACCAAAGCTGAAATAGAAGTGCTAACCAAAATTCTTGCTGGAAAGGAGGTTCATTACTTCAAGATTTCTTAGTGAGACAAAAAAATCCTTTACTGAAGCTTTATATTTAGCACCAATGACAGAAAGTTGTGAAGCAAGTCATGTGTGTGTGTAACGTGCTGCTATGTGATGGCACAGATTGTTGAAAATTCTCATTTTCATGTATTTCCCTTTATTTGGTAAATTTTCATTTACTCAGCAATTTGTTTCTGCTGGAAGCTTGTCAACTACTGATCATCTTTAAAGGATGAATTTGGTCCTGACACACTTGCATTATCTCTCAGCAAACAGCCTATGGTGAGTCTCTGTGGAATTACATGCCATGATATCAGTAAAAGCCATAACAGGTTTGGGCTGCTGAAGTGCTTCCAATAACATTGAACCCCATTGCCAGATATGGTATGAAATCAAGGTCGAATTCTCGAGGTCTGTGGTGATGGGTTGGACTTGATGATCTTTGAGGTCTCTTCCAACCTTGCTTATACTGTGAATTTTCAAAATGTGCTGAGCAATAATGGAGGATCCAGTGTATAGCCTTCAGCAATCTTACCTCTCTGCTTGTCATCCCAGCAGGAACGTTGCTAATGACATAATCACTACTGCTGGCCTCCAAACATTCCTACGCATCAAAGTATGGCACATCAAAGGTGCACTGGAGGAGATGTTCTTACAGCTTTTTCACTCATGGATCTTAAAAATGAGATGATTCACTGTCTTTCTGGTTTCTTCCAGGTTTTCACTTTTTGGAGGCAATTTGACCCAAAAATACATCACTTAAAGACCTACTGTGTTGGGCTTTTTCTCACTGACAACAATGATCTTTTAAAAACAGGTGGTGGCAGTGGCAAGATAGCAATACACATTATACTAAACATAGCCTCTGAGTATTCTTTAACTGGGGACATATTGAAACAAAAGAGAAATATTCATATTTAGTAACAATTGGGTGGAAGGCAGGCCCTCCGCCAGTGAATACCAACTAGATGTTTTTAAGCCTGCCTTAGACAATAGGCCAATGTGCAGGTCCACACTGACATCCACAAGGTAATATTCTCTCAGGGAGAATTATTGTTTGATTTATTGGAAGTTTCATTCCTTCTTAGATATACCAAAATTTTCTCTTTCTTTTTCAATACAAACCCCATTACTATACAATTTAGGGTTTGCATATTCTGTTGAGTACTCTATATTCTTTTTTTTGATCTACATTCTTATGAAAACAACATAATTGCCAATTCTAAAAGTTCATGGTATTTTGAAAGATAATTAAAATATGAGAACAGTCTTGTAAATGCTGAAAATGACAAGTTTAATTACAAAGTTATTTGTTTCTCTGCATATTTTTTTTCCTTCCTCCCAATGCAAAATACAGTAGATTTATACTACCGATGTATGAATAGCTTTGGTAAATGCAAGTATTAACAGTCAGTTTTAACATACAGTGAGCAGTAAGCTTTGAATGCTCTATATTCTCCTCTTGTCATAGCAATGCTGCAGTTCATATAAACTTTAATACAATATATAAGATACTTTCCATCATACATACAGTTTGAAACAACAGAAAAATGATGAGAAGGCAAGAGGCCTTCTGAACTATCAGCATTTATAAACATGTCTACTTCAATTTATTGTGTTTCATTCTGAGGTGGGTGGTAAGGATAAACATATTCAGTGATACTGTTTTGCTGAATTGAATGGGACTTCTTTCCCCAACCACAAAGGGAACAGTTTTACAGAATAAGGATTCCTTATTTGCAGCATTATTTCCATTTTGAACCATGAAAGTACTACAAATGTTTCCTTCCTTTGTAATATGGGAAAGTTTTACTCGCCGTACAGGTTTTTCTTTTATACCCTTAGCTTCCTTTTTTAACTACTTGGATTTCCAGACATCAGATGAGTGTTGCTTGTTCAGGGATTCATAAGTTTTCTGTCTTATATAAACTGCTGCTGTGAAACTTCTGCATTTTTTAAATGTACAAAGCTTTCTTATGTGAAGAACTGAATGATTTTAGAAAATGCAATAAACATCCCTTAATATATTTAATGTGAGTACTCTTCTGGTGTGCATTTATCAGCATTTTTTGATGGGACTTGCACACGCAGAGAATTCAAACACCTCACATAACTCAAAGAAATTTGTTGTCAGCAGTTACCTTCAGCAAATGCACTTTGATTTCTCCAAACAAATATCTATTTGTTTGATGAAGAGCTGTTTTCCATCTCTATTGGCATCTAATTACCTTTTCCTACTTTGTATCACTTTGCTGATTTACATCTTGTCTCAGCATTTCCTGTATTCTGTGAGGAATCTTTGCAGGCTGTAGCTAGGGGTGCCATAATACTTATTCTGCAGCTATAAATATTTCAGCACCTTGTCTTCATTCCTTGCTGAAAGGGAATGGTCCTTTTTACCTTTCTGACATGGTGTTCCCTCAATGATCCCTAGATTTGATTCAAAAGAAAAATCAATGTCGATATTCTGAGGGATTCCACAGTACTATTTTTAATAGTTCCCTGAAGTGATTTGGTCCTATTACTTTTTAAAAGTTAAAAAAAAAAAGATAGAGTTACCTTGGCTAGCAGCTGATTAAATCCTCTTGCATTAATTTGCAGTAGCACACTGGACCTCAGGAAAATCTGGAATGATACAGGTCATGCTCCAGAAAAAAAAAAAATAAAAGAAAAAAGTATTTTAAGTCCAGTAATGGGTGGTCAGATATAAATTTAGAACTGACTGCTTGTGGACAGAATTTCTCTGCTGAGCTGTAATGCTGCTACATGGGCTAATGTTGGCAAGCAATCATTTCTGTGCAGAGGAGGACTGTAGAGATATACTCAAAAATTAAAAGAATTTAAGTTCCACGTGTTAAGACAGAATGGTAGAATATTGAATCTGTAAAGAACTTTTTCAAAGCTTGACAAGAAGAGATGGTTTAAAAAGAGATTAATTTTCCTTTGCAAGCAATCGTTTTGTTTTTTTTTCCTCTTAAGTGAAAGAATTTGAAAGCTCTATGAACCCGCTCTAAAAATTAACCAATGTAATCAGAAATTACTGTTAAAAAAATTCCATTTACGTTTAAAACATCTCTTGTGTTCCTACAAGATCAAATTTATCTTCTCTTTTCCAGCTCCAGCAAATAATGGTAATTTTGATGCACATCTTTCCAGTACATCATTGAAAAATGACTTATACTTCCAAATATGGACCTGTGGCTTTCTCTGCAAAGTGGGATTCAACCATCTTTCACAGGGCATGAAGGTATCAGGACAAAAACAATTTTTTGAGGGATCAACATACTACTCCCTTATTTAGTAAACACTGGAGGTTTATAGCACTAAATTTAGCTAACTATACAGTTTACAGTGCTATTTTTAGACCTGTTTTCTATGAAAATGTGGTGTATGTGATCACTTTATAAGTAAGTCTTGCTCACTTTGATCAGGTTTAATCAAATTTGACACAGGATTTGCAATCTGAAGCTAACACTTTTTGGTTCTTGGCTGGCAGAGAGGAACAGAGTATCCTAACTGATAAAAAAGGGATAGATAAATAAATAAATAAAGTAAATGGCCAATCCTTTGCCATGAAGAAGGCAGTGGGGATTCAGATGGGAGCCTGAGGAACTGCAAATGACAATGGCAGCCATGGTTGGGGAGATGAGGTACCAGAGAACCACAAAACAATAGGCCATAGCAGTGTAGGAATTTGGGATGAAAGTATGTGAGGGAGGGAAAGAAACTATTTCCTTAATTCTTCTTTTCAGGAAGCAAATTGCAAAAATCATTTAATCATCAATGATGAAAAGCTATGGCTGCTGACTGGGATGTCTTGGCTTTGTACATGATGCTTGTTTTAGCACAGCTTGTTTCTTGCAGAAGGATGCTTTGTAATTAGTCCTAGAAGTTATAGGAAGCTTGTAATGAACTCATTTTACAACTAAATTGAATTACTCAAGACAGTAGAGTTATTGTATGAGTGAAAAACAACAGGATGAGGCCATTAGAGTCTGCCAGTCATCTGATGTCATGAGCTTTCTTAATTACAAAGCAAAATTTGTTCTGGAAAAAACAAACACACAGAAAATCTCCGTAAACCATCTCTTCTCTCTGTTCAATGTGTTTGGGCCATGCACAAAGGCCTGGAATCCAAAAGGATGTTGTAAAAAATAAACTAACTGAAAGCATAGCTCTTGCCAGAGTCATTGCCCTGCAAATTTTCAAAGTGGCTCATTACTGACAGGGTAGCTGTTGCTATACACTTGGGCTATTTGACAGCCTAATTGAATAGGGAAAATGGGATAAATAGATCTAATTAAGCTACTAAGAGGGGATATACTCAAAGACCAGTCACTGCATTCAGTTCATTTTTATGGGAAGCAATCACACAAAGTCTAATGTTGATTGAACTAGTAAGAATTGGCTGAGCTCAGCTGAACTTGTGTTGTACCACCAGAAAGTCTGACCTCTGTAGTTCCAGTGTAGACAGTTGGTGTGTCTCAGCCCACTTCATAATTAAAAAAAACCACACATGCACACCCCAAAAGAGACTCTAATTCAGGTTCTTTTGTAGATTAGGTATGACATAGTTGTCTAATGATAATCAGCAGAATCAAACTGTAAAAAATGTAATTTAATGTCTGGAGGGGGAGGCAGGAATTTATTTCCTATATTCCTCACACCATCCTCTAAAGTCAGTTTTCTTTAAAAGTTGAATTAACACTATGTGGTTCTGAGTATATGAAAGGGAACAAAAGGCTGGTGGCCTTCTGTACATCCTGCTTGCACTGGAGAAAATTTTTTCAGATGTTCCCATGCCTTGTGTGGGAGAGGCAGCAAAGCTCAAGTCAACCACATTTGCCCTCTCCTTAGAGGAAGTATTTACATTTTTATTGAATTAGAGGGTCAGGGGTCTTTAGCTTTACAAATTCAGTCTTAGAGCTAGGATTAGTGAATTTCTCCAACACTTGTCCTAGTAAAGTAAGTCCAGATTCTTTTTTTCAAAAGCAGTAAAGAACAATTAAAATAGTAATGTATCTTAGAAGGAAACAATGAGGTACATAATATCAAAATACTTGAGCTCTGCTAGTGCTGCTTTTTTTGCATTTTATATTGCACTAGCCACAGGATACAATGTGTTTATGCAATGGTATGTTACAAAAAAGATCTTAGGCCTTTAGAATTTTGACATTCTTTGGTTAAAATTCAAACACTGAGATTTAAGATTCAAAATTGATAGTATTAGCATTCTAAGAATAATTCAGAGTTCGTCTCCTTCAGATACTAAGAAAGGACAGATTGTGATTCAAAGACAAAAATATTTCATTTCTTCACTTGAGTCCTCACAGTCTTTTCTTGCTCCAATCTGTCTTCTCTTCCAGCATTTTTGTGGCTGATGTCAATAGCAGAGTTCAGAAGTTTACCAAGCTTTGGTGCCAAGAAGTGAGCACAAATGTTCAGATACTATGTCTTGAAAACAGAGTCATAGGTGACTTTATATATATGTACACACATATGTAGATTGAAACACAGGAAAAAACGCATTTAGTTGTGCAGAGTTCATCAGTGCTTTATTTGTTATCTTGTATTTCTCCTCCTCTATTTTCAGTAGTCCAGGGCACCACTGGAGCTGAGGATGAACAGGCGCAGAGAACAATTATCCCGTTTCCAGAGCTAATTGTGGGCTTCAATTAGAAAGCCAATTTACTGGGGTAAAGAAACTCATCACCATCTATTCTTTGGTGAAGAATAAAATCTCTTCCTGTGACCTGCCATGACTACACTATTTATTTAGTTATTATAGAGCATCCACTTTCAGTGTAATTCTTTAGGCTAGCACAAGGTAAGGGATACAGAGGCCATACAGGAGACATCAAAGAAAGCTGTTGGGATGCAGACTAACAAGCTTCTTTATAGCAGCAGCTTTGTAGTTGCATTTGTATACAATTTATCAGTATATACCCCAGAACTGAATTCCTCTCCCTGCAAAAATTCAAAATCCTGCTGACAGGCATGCAAAAGAATGTTCCAATGCAAAATAAATAAATAAATGCTCAGGTGAAAAATATATTACATGAAAAATAATTGAGCTGAGCTCCATTGTTTCTAAAGGCCTGCTCAAACCAAGATGCTTTACCTTTCAATATCTATTTATGCATGCACGCAGGGATATGTTGGAATCATATTTGTAAGTCCACCAACTATTATATACTACATTGTAAATTGCAGCATTTTGCACTTCTCAAGCTGCCATGCAGATCAAGTTGAAAGCTAATGCATTCTTGTATTTTCTGTGTTTTCCAACAGTTTGATTTTCTTGAAATGTCTCTAATTTTTTATATATATATATATATAAAATAAAGAAAAAATATCCCAATCTAAATCCCCAAACAAACAAAGCTAACTCCCTTGTGCAATAAAATTGCACATTGAAGAGGAGGGGGGAGATATCTGGGCTACAAAGCTATTTTTGCTCCAGCTACATCAGCTTTATCTAGTTTAATGTTTGTTCTGTGACCATTTGAAATTCAATTTCAGTTAGTTCTGTATCATATCAGCATAGGATGCATCATTAACTCTAAGAGGATGTTTTCCACTGGCATCTGCTACTTTCACCAAATGTCAAGGCCTGACATTTGCTGTCTTTATCTGGTTTTGGTGTATCACTCATACTGAGATTTTGTTTCTTCTTATCTGATATTGATTTCAACCGTGACCAGCTGTGTTGCTAATAAAATCAACAGGCAAGTATCTGGCATTTAGTTCTTCACTGGGAGAGGAAATGAAACAACCCAGTGACAAAAAAAATAAAGCAGAGATACTTTTCAATTAGGACGCTTGCCTGTATCCTCATATTATCCATCGCTTAGCACTTCTGATGATGTAGCATTTCCGATTCACTCCCTTGGTAAAGTCTCTGTGGAAATCCTTCCTTCTCAAATGAAATATTCCTTTTTGCTCTCATCCACTGCTTCCTGGAGAGCGGGGTCATTTTTCAAAGCGGCATCTGCGCTTTCAGCAAACTCAGTCCCTTTTGCCTCATTGGTGTGGTAGGTGCCCTTGTGCCTGTACATGTACCGGACCATCACCACCAGAAGGCAAATGAGGACAAACACCACTGCAGCAATCACACCTAGAGGAAAGAAACCCATTAAATATATTGCCAGTAATAAAACACGAGCAGCATCTCACAGCTAGACATCACAAACTAAATTACTTGATAGGAAAAAGCCCATGTATTATAAAATGTTCACTTGTTGTAGTGGCCAGTGGCCAGAATCAGAATAGAGTTTCAAAACAAGACAGGAGAAAAAAAAAAAAAAAAAAAAGGTAGAAACTGCAGGAATATATGTCAGATTCTCAATAGTTTTCTTTCAAATCAATAGCTTGATTTGGCTGAACTCATTGGAGCTGAAATTTCATTACAAAATAAAGAGAAATAAGAGAACATAAAGGAAAACCAATAGCCTTTTTTCGTCCTTCCGGTAACACATACCCTGGGAAGTTAGCAGGCAACCTGACCCTGCCTCCACAAGTGTACTCAGTTTCAGGAGTACAGGGCACTGAATATTTCTTAGAAGACATTCAACAAATAGCAAGAGCCATGTGACTGCACTACTGCTCTGTATTTGTGAGCAACCATTTCACGCTGTGCTCTAATTAAGAAAGTCTGACTGTAATGAATGTGGAAGTGACACTTGGGATGAGAAAGGGTTTCTGCCTATGTTTTTCCTGTCTCCTGGACTAAGGCTAATTACTAGCAATTGGTTGACTGGACAAAAATTTCAATAGGTAACCTAAATGTACATAGGAGTGGGAAGATTTCCACAGGCATGATGAATTGGTAGCACTGCTATTGAAGGAAAGTAAATTCCAGTTGTAGAGAAAACACTGAGTCCTTGCTTCACAGAACCCTTTCATTTTTTTTCCTTCCGTTCCTACTGTGAGAAGTTCATAAAAGAGAGACACTCCTGACAAATCCATTGTTGAACAATTACAAGTTGCATCCTTTTCCTCCTAGATTAAATTATTCAATTAAGAATCCTGAAAATAAAGGAAGTATTTTGAAGTTTACTCAACTCGTATGATTTTTATTTTAAAAATGAAACAAACTTTCTGCATACAAGTGGGATGTGTTTATAAACATTTTAGCTGTGATTCTATACATGATGTTTATTCACATGACTCCAGGAGTAAACCAAACATTAAAGAAATTCACAGCAAAAAGCACCAGAGGAAGACATTCTTAGGAAAATCCCACATGCGGAGTGTGATGAGGCAATAGGTAGGAATTCATGTGACTCATTGTAGTCCTTTACAGTTCAGAAGGCTCCACCATTATCGGACTTCCTCAACTGTCAGTGGAGGGTGTGTGTTGTGGGGCTGTGTGTATGATTGCTCTTCTAGAGCTGAATTTCTAGATCAGATTAATTGCTAGCTGGAAATGCCTACCATTCTACAGAGACCACAAAGAGAATGTAGACAGTATCTCTCTTCTGTCTCCTGTGTTCAAGATATATTGCAAAGCTTTAGATTTATCAGCATCACTTAACTGATTAGTGATACCTTATTGGCAATGAATAGAATATTAAAAGGGTAAATAAAAACGATAACTGTGTCATAAAAAATATGTCCTCAGTGTTATCCCACAGATTTTATGGTACTTGGTCTGGTAAGTGAAGTTACTGCTAGCAGAAATAAAATTGCCCTTAAAAAGAACTTTAGGTTTACAATAATATTATAGTTGCAGTGGAGGCTTCATCAATTTTTAGGACCTTGCTGGTATCCCTTGACAGAAGAGGCTTTAATAGGCTTTGGATGTAGCATAATATTAATAAGCCTAAGGGACGAAGTACAAATCAATTTACCTGCTAGTTGTTCATAGAAAGCTGAAATTAAAGTTACACGAGATGGGACCTGAGGGAAATATAGCAAAGCCTCACCAGTTTACACTAATGATTGGTATACCCCCTTGTTAATGACCGAAATTAGTGCATTAGCATGGAAATGAACAAACACAATAAAAATAAAAAGACAGATTCTCTCAGTGAACATAGCTTTGCTCATTTGCTCTGACAACTATATTTAGTTTAAATGCGTGAGAGAGCTTTAATGGAACACCAGGAAACGCACCGTGGTATATTCTGTAAAAGTAAAAAGTCAGCTGGTATGAGCTAGCAAGGTTTAAATCAAAGGTTCTACAACATTTCTGTATTAAATAACAGTCTCAGGCCAGTGAAGAATGAAGAATATCAGAGATTAACTTGGCTACTGGACTGTTAGGTGTTTTGTCCTAAAATGAGGAATGGATTGGGGTGGTGCTGCTCACAATATGATTTATGCTCATTATCTCAACTCGTTATCTTGCCAATAGTCCCTCTGGGAGCAGATTTCCCACTTGCCTAATTAACTCTAATTGTATTGCTCCTGTTGTCTTGTCAGCAAAGTAGGGGTTTTGCAAAATGCAAGAAATCAACCAGCCCGCTGTTTTAATTTTGATGGTGCTGCTTCATACAGTCTGCTACATACCTCCAATAACAGCCACATCTGCTCCAGCTGTGGGGCTCTCAATGTCTCCATCTATAAATAGATTAGAACAAACGGAAGTTAATTAAAGAAGAAGGAATTGGATCATATGTAACAGCAGTGACTACTGTCGATGCTGCATTATTTTAACCTCTGAAACTCAAAACTTAACCAAGATCTCTTGTTAGTGAAAGACATTTATGAAACTTCTCATTAGAGTTAGCTCTACTGTAACCATTTTCTGTCACCGTAGTACTGGAAAATAAATAACTAGCACATTATGCAAACTATCATGGCCCTCAGGGAAACACCTACTGTTTATTACGAGCACTTACCTGCAACATCCTCCAGTGAATGATTAAATTAAGAGCATTTAGGTACTGTCATTACTCTCAGAAAGGTAGTTTTGGGGAAAAAAATGTTACTGCATATTTATTTTCCTAATTTCAGCTCCATCGTATGGTCTGGATCTTGATTTGATGCAAAATAATCTAGATCTATTGATTTCTATCAGTACTTATTTATCTGTAATAGCCTGTGTTTAATCTTAGTGTTTGTTTTCTTTTAAACCTGCATTTGAGTTCAAGGCAAGCCTGTTATGTGTGTGGCATAAAACACAATCCTTACTTAGACTGAATCTGATACTGATGAATCAAATTACATGTTTTACTGGATTATAACTTACAAAACCAGATAACTTCACAATTTATATGCAAAGCAAACTACCTGACCAGATCCTTTAAAGAAGAAATTGCAAAGAAAAAATATAGCTTGCTGAAGAAACATTTAGAATCTAAATTATATTTTGATATACTAAGAATATCCAACATAAATTAATGAATAGCCAAAGTGTTTTAACAGGGAAAGGGGGGAAAAAATCCTAAAAAAGATTGAGGATTTTTCTCTTCTTATTGTTTTATATAGATCCAAAGTGAAAGTTAATTCATATACACATGCTTTTCTTCACTAGCTTCCCCTTAGTTGATCAGGGTAAAATTCTGTTCTTGTTTTCTGCTTCATGTTTCACACAGTTGGTATCAGCTTCCTTAGTCCTGAATTACGTGGATGTCTGAGAAGGTGATGAACTCTTGAGTTTTTTCCACGCTAGGTTTATGACAGGACATTTCTCTCTTTATTATTACACTATTTATACAGCTCTAAATTATGTAAATTTCCAAGCAAGGCAAATATCTTTATGTGAGGGTCCTTTTAAAAATTTTCCTTTGTTAAATACACTGGATAGAAAAGTATTCTTGAAAAGATAAAAATACTAATTGTAATTTCTTCTATAAATTCAGCAGCAGCACTATGGCTCACAGCAATCACTACTTAAGCTAAATTAGTGATATATGATGCAAGGATATGACACTGTAAGCAGCTTTCTTCTTACTTGTGTCTGATATCAAATCGCATCAAACTGAAGAGAGCTGAAATTCAGAAGATCTCCCTCTTCAAAAACAGGCGAGATGATTTTTCTAGAAAGTTGAAGTACCTTCCTCACCATGTGAGATGCCTTCCACACCTTGTGTAATTTAAAAACTCCAATTATATCTATGTCCACTCAAAACCCATGTACCTCAGAAGAGATTAATTGCTCAAGGTCAGACTGTTCTGTATTTCCTTATATACCAAATCTATGCTGCATGCTGCAAAAGCAGGCTCCTCCACAGCAATCAAACACTTGGTGTGAATTCTAAAGCACTTCCCTAGCCACACAGCTTGCTTCCAAACATTAATTCCAGATCAAATCATTATCTGTTTAATTATAAAAAGGTATGTGAGTAACTCTCTGCTCTTTACTGTCATTCCCAGGTGCCTCTCAGATTCAGATAACAAGCAGGTGCCTTATCTCTAGTGCTCGTCACCACAGTGCTTTTTGAGTATGGATTACAGTACCATTGCTTTGCAGAAAAGTTTTCATTTCCACACTGTACTTTCTAAGTTTTCATAAGGATGCTGGATCCATCTTGAACTATTGTGTAGCCAGCACTATCTGNCCATGCTTCTCCTGCTGCAGCCCAGGACTCGGTTGGCTGTCTGGGCTGCATGTGCACACTGCAATGATGCTGTACCACTCAGGAACCAGTTAAGATCATGATGCGTCTTCACTCACCGCGATTGCCATTTTACTGCAAGCATGAATATCTAGCTTCTACTTTGTGTGTTGACTTTCAACCTTGCTGTCCTCCCAGATGGCCTTTTGTTCCATCATCTGGAGTGCCAGGACACTGCAGGTATAACCAATGACCAAAAATTTTCCTGGTTTGCTCCCCAGATCAATTCTGGAGCAACTATGGTAGAGGAGAAACAGGGACCCTCTATCCTCACCTCAAAATAACTGAAATTTCACTTTGTCCAAAAATAGATATGTGATTCATAGCAACATCACAATATTGCTAGCCAGGGAGGGAAGGTATTGGTGTCATTCAAGATTCAAGAGGTATCATCCTTCATGAAATATGAATGAAGAAAATGCCAGGCATGTGCTCATGAAATGAAACCGCCTTCTCACAGCAGGATCTGACAGCAACCACTACCCAGACACAAATCCATGCTTGACCAGTAACCTCAGCATAGCCTCTCCAAATTTCAGCTCAGTCTATGTGAGAAGCACATTGTATTACTGTAGGGCTGAGGCCTCACTATCTGAGGTAGCAAAGATATCCAACATATTGGAGGAATTTTCAGCTGAGCAATGGCTGTAAGCTTTCTTTACCATGTTCTCAAGCAGAACATTCAGAGGTCTGTAGTTCAGACACTGCTTTGCACCTGGTTTGATTGTTTTCCTTTGTTTCAAGGACATCTTTTGTGTTATCTGCTGCTAAATTGCCCTTGAAAAACTTCCTCTCACTGCTATAGCAGTCCTTGTCTATAGCTGCGCTCTGGTTGCACAAGTGTTTAGACACTGTTGTTATTTAGTGCCATTGGTTACCATGACACACGGAAATCTAAGGATTGTGAGAAAACTTTTTTTTCATAAAATCTCTGGCTAGCAGTATGAATTGTCTAGTTAAAGAACAGAACACACAAATCAAATTGCCTGTCGTTGGAACACATGTTTCTAAAAGCCCAAATCAAGGGAAAGAGACGCCTTTGTGCCATTACCTCAAGGCGCAAACTCCACTTCTGCCCATAAACTTACAGATAAGGAATTTTACAATAGAACCACAATTGCTGCCTTTCTCATTCTCATCAGCTGAATAATAAACAGGAGGTGACAGCCTCTGAAAGCCCCAAGAATATTCGTGACTTAAATATTGCAAACAGAACTAGTTTTGTGCTCCAAATGTGAGAAGTCAGTACAATCAGCTTTTATGTTAACATAGCCAGTAGTGAGTTTTTCCTATTAAATTTGTCAGTAAATTTGTTAAACCATTTCTTTCAGGTGTGATTTTTTTTCCAATAAAAGTTCAATTAATTTTTATTTATTTAATTTTTTAAAGTTTAAGCAGATCCCACTTTGTTTTGGCTAAGGTGAACTTGTTTGAAGGAGGCAAGTCCAGCAATGAAAATTCTTGATCTTGTTTGGTGGTCATCACATTCCTTGTTTTACTATGTATTTCTCCTGGTATTTCTAACACTTTCCCTCCCTCCCCCCATTATCATACAAATCTAAACCACTAAAAGCTGTAACTCACTTTCTGCTCAAAAATTATGACACTTTAAAATAATCCAAAATTTGCTTTATTCGCTTCACTTGCCCTTTCTTTCATATGTGAGCTTCATTTAGGTGTTACTTTCCAGCCCTTCTCTAAAATATCCAAGGCAAAATGTGCTTTGTATATGAAAACTGAGGTGTTTGTAATGATTTTGTGACACTGGGAAACAGGTCTTTAAAGAAAACACAAAGTATTATGAGACTGCTGATAAAGATGGAAGAGCTGCTCTAGAAGCATAACCATGTTGAGACATCCAAACTGATCAGCCTTGCAACTTACATAGTGATGGGAAGGGACATACTAGTTTCTGAACTTCTATTTCCCATTCAGCATAGAAACCACAGACTTTAGATACTTCTACTTGCAGAAAACAATACCTTAATGTACTTCTGTGGACACTGTCAGGGACACATGAGATAAACTCAGAAGTTCAAGCTTTCTAATTTTTCAGACATCATGTTCGCCTCTTAAAGGACTTTCCAGAAAAAAATCTGCTAACTTCACCCTTAGTGTTTTTCCACTCAGCTCTGTACCTGTTGACTTAGGTATCTACATGTTTGATTGTTATGGATTTATACATGAAAAAAAAGATTGAAATGGTAATTGTATATTCAAAGTGATGCCCACATGGCATATTTGATATGAATGCATGGAACTACCAAATCTCTGCTGTGTAATCCGCAAGGGCAAGTTGATTGGATAAAATAGGCCTTACCCCAAACTTCTGTGTCTCTCTTATTTCCAAAGATAAAGCTCCAGACTAAACCTGGACAAGTGCTTACTGCTGAGTATTGTTGAATATAGAAATAAAAGCTGAGAGTAAAGCTCACATTGTCATGATTTCCTTGCAGCTATGGGTGATACTGCGTTTCTGCAGTGGTGAGTAAAGCAGCATGAGTATGCAGACATCTGTGTGTGATAAGGGGGTTTTACAAAGTGATTTTCAAAGTGACTCTACACCAGTCAGGCAGCATTACTCCTGCACCTGCCTTTCAGGATTTTTCTACTCACAAGCTTATGTTTTTTATTCTTAGCTGCCTTAGCCATATTGTATCATGATGCTTCATTGCTGCCTGCTTAAGGTTACAATCTCAGACCAAGCCCTGGCTGCTAAATTACATTCAAGTAAGTCTCTAAGTGCTTTCTTGGTCAACCCATTTCCTCTCTTGATGTGCCTGTTCATTGCATAAGAAATGTCTGAAATTCATTCAGTCCCTGTGAATAATGAGCTGGGTTCCTTAGGGCAATCGTTTCCTTCTTAGGGCTTTCCTAGGTGTGCAGACTAGGAAATGTACTGTAAAATTCAATCTTCAATCAGCTCACCTGGTCACCTTATGAAAAAACATTGTTGCTTCTGGGACTTTTCCAGGTGAGGAGCAACCCAGCCTTGACTTGATATTTCCATGGACGTGCTTTGCAGAACCATTCCAAATATTGATTGCAATGTTGCAGGATTAAGTGGTGTGTAAGCAGTCTGTGGGCTGAAATCTTTCTGTAGAAGTCAGCTATTAAGTGTTTATGGGTTTTGCTTAAATATGAGTGCTATCTATCTGTGCAGTTCCAGTAAAAAAGGGAGATGTTAAAGCACAATAACACCCAGTCCAGGATTTGGGCCAGATGTAAATGGAATTCAAAGAGGGATTTTGCCTCTGTTTTGGCTGTTTTTTTCAGAAAATAAAAAATTTGAAAGAGACTTTTAAATATAAGTAGAGACTAATGAAATAGAGTTCAGTCTTTTTTGGTTGCACCCACTAACCAAGCACAAGAAACCATAGTAGTTGTGCTATATTTTTTTTAAAAAGCTGTAATTTTAAAGGAAAGTTGCATTTTAATGGAGAGAATTTAGGTGAGGTTTCAAAAACACTCACTCATTCCTGATCTAATAGTTTCCACTGAAGATAATAGTAAGATATTTGATTTGGTTCAGTAAAACTTGAAAGTATTGAGAAATTTAGAAAATCTACAAGGAAGCTTTTGCAAAGTTTTATTTTTTAACATTACATGTATAAAAATGTATTTATCATAACTGCTCCTTTCCCAGGGGCTTTTATTGTTCTTCGTGTGCTCTTCCGCAGTCGTTATTCCTCTTGATTGTAAAAGCAGTTCTTAATATCTCCCTATTATCACCACCAATGCAAGATTTTCCTTACCACACATTTAGTATAGAGGAACTAATGAAGTCTGAACATCTCCATTGTTTATGCAACTGTGGTATGTCCTCCTTGCCCTTTGGTTTATGTTTGTACCTTGCCAACATATTGCATTCATGAGAAAATCATTAATCTATTAACCTTAGCACACTGATTTAATTTACAAGTTATAGTTAGAACTGCTTCACTGCAACTGCATGTGTAAAAATGAGTTAGCTTCTTAAAACTTCATGTTAAAAATATGTTAATTGCTCAAGCAGCTCTCTGGTCTATCAGACATATTGCACTGAGGCCTTTCTGGGTTAAAAAAAAATAAAGAAAAGAAAATGTCATTACCCATTTTAATATTTTCCAGTAAGTATGCAGTGCCCTGCCAGGGCTGGCATCTCTTATCCCAAAAAGTCATCAGCCTGAACTCATCAATTTGTCATATTCTGGTGAAAAAACCATCGTCATATCCCATTAGATAATGAAACACACCAAAACTGTTCTTTCAAAATTAAGAAGCATTTTCTTATCTGTCAATCTAGGAAAGAGACAGAGTTATCTGGCTTCCATCTATACACTAAGTTATTATAAGGACAATAATGGCAACATAAAAAAAAACCCCCACATAATCTTTTGGGCAGGTAGATCAACTGTGCTCCAAATGCAGACTGAAAATATCTACAAAATTAAAATACTCCTATGGGAAAGCTGCTTGATATCTGAAGAGCCAACACTGTCTGCTTATCATATGAAGGGTGCATGAAATGGGTAGAGTTCGAAGACGGTCTAGTCTTTTCCAAAAAACTGCTGCATGTGGCAATTTGTACCTTGTTTTGTTTGCCTCATACTTATAGTCATATCACTGCAGAATGCTCCTTATTTTTCCATAGAAATACATTAATATAACCAGGCCATCATTTACATTTTTCCTCCACAGCCGTCAAAGCTGGCTCGGATTCTGAACATACAACACTTTGCTGTGGAAGATAAATTGACCTGGTATTGCGTAAAGAAGGAGTGACAAATGAGGTATGAATCAATCCATAAGGTGCAACCATGATCAGGAAGTTTTCTCTTCCTCCTCCCCCTGCTTCATCAAAACAGAGTACTTATCAAAACAGAGTACTTATCAAAACAGAGTACTTCTTTGAAGGGTTTTTTAATTGGGAAGGTATTGAAAGAAACACTGAATATCCAGCGAATCTTTCAAATAATTTCTGTTTGACTTTCCTCCAAAGTCAACAATTTCAAGCTGTAGTCATTTTTTTTTTCCATGAATCAAAATGGGAAGCAAACAGCCATTTCTTCACTCATTGAGATCAAAGCCAGACGGCAAGGAGTCACTGGCTTAACTGATTAACCATTGCAAATGTTGCAAATGATTGCCAGTAGTCAAAGGAGCTGACTATGGACATAGTGAAAGCCCATCTGACAACCTGTAACAGATACTTGTAATTCTTGAGAAACAGTGCATGGAAGAAGCACACCCCCTTGACCTAAACTTTGCATGTTAGAAGCATAGGCATAAAAATTCGAGCCAGAACCTTTCAGTGGAAAGTCAGAGGCTAGGAGGTCTTGGACGATATGATAATTCCTTCCCAACCTCTTACGTAAATGGTTATTTGATTCAGTAAGACAATTTAACTGTTAAACTGCTTATAATAATTTACAAAGATGTGCTTTTAATTCATACCTAACAGGTCTGCCAGCCTTAGTCCTGACTCTCAAGCCTTTTGACTGTGTCATGAGAGGATAAGGTGATATCCATGTTTCTTGATGTTGCTGAGCTTGATTTTATGACCCCCTATAACTTTTTTAAGATGAGGTTTTAGTTTACATTTGAAATGTACCCTTTTTATGGATATAGCACTGTTCGAGACAAACACTAGTTCAAATTTGTCTGCCTATCTAAGACAGACTGAACTGTTTGTTAGCATTTGAAAGATTTCCATTGGAATATACTTGGTAGCATTTTTCCATTAATTTTCTCTGTTCCTGATATGTCCTTGTAACCTTTAAAAAATTGGAATCCATTATTCAGCTTCTACTGTTCTTAAAAGAAGAGCAGGCAAACATAAGCATTTTGCCTCCATTCTAATGAAAAGTATAGGCTGTAGATAAAAGAGATACTTAGAGTCATCCAGCAGTGAAGGAAAGGTGACAAGGACTCAGCAATTTTAAACTCTGTTTAGCAGCAGGCCATTCTCTAGCCACCAAGTGCTTTCCAGTCATCATGCACATAGGTCCAGAGAAGCTACATCAAGGTGCTTCCACCACTCGTGGGGAGCTGATGTGGGAGGGAGCAAGTGTATGTTGAGGTGGTGATTTAAGGTACAGAGACACAAATCTAAAAGCGAGAGTGTTTCACTGGTTCTGTTGCTGACAGAAAACTTGATTTAATGAACGCTGCCATGCAAGGAAAGAAATGATCATTATTTTATTGAGGCTGGCAGTGTCTGTTTCTCATTTTGATATGAAAAATCTTGACCTTGTGCTTAAATGATAGGTTATATGATCAAATTACAGGTGATGTCATCTATAAATGATCTGGAACCTGGTGAAAAGCTGTAGTTATGTACAAAGATACTATCCTGTCAAATCAAAGGATGTAGTACCAGACGACTATCTTTAGAAAACTAAAACAATTTTCCCAATGTGGGAAGATTTCTTCCTTTATATCTCATTCCCATCACCAATGTCTTGTAGCAAAGTTGTCAACAGGTGATAATTTTTGGAAATAGCTCTCTGTGCTCCACCGCCTACTTTATTGGTATGAATTGTATTCAGCAACATGCAGCTCATATACCAATGCTTGCCTACAGCATTGTCTACTAAGCATTGCAAGTGGAAATGTCAGGATGTTTAGCATATGCTCTTCAGGGACACAGAGATCTTTCCTGGAGCACTGATGAGGTTAATGTTATTAACGGAGATATCTGTAGTGGAAATAATCTTCCAAATGCTTTAAATATTGAGCATATTAAACAAAGAAAATAAAACATATTGAACACCTTAGAAACTTGCAAGACAAATAGTAGCTTAGGGCAAAAGCATTTCTCATTTTCCAAGGTTTCTGCAATGAATATGCAGATTTCTTTTGCATACCTGCTCAATTTAAAAAGACAAAGCCTGTTTTATTATGTGAAAAGAATTTACATATCGATCCGAACTGCCTGAATTGAGTTGAGCAATTTTACCAAACTTCATCTATCATTCATGTGAGCAATTCTAGACAGACTGTGCAATAATTCTTAAAAACAAAACAAACAAAAAAAAAACCCCAAAACAAAACAAAACAAAAACCAAAACAAACAAAAAAAAAAAAAAAAAGGAGAGAAAAACAAAGGAATAAAAAGAAGGAAAAAGAAAAAGCTGTGTTATTTGTCTATTATTTTTGGATAGTCGTCTGGCATTGATAAATAGTATTTTAATATATTGAATACATTAACTAAGTTGAGCATGAAATAACATTTGTTGAATCCATAGCTGAAGGTTTCTCAATGTGAGCTTTATATTGTTGTGAAGTTAATTAGTAATGTTCATCTCCTCTAATGAAACATGAATAATAACTACTGTGTAGATGGAGAGCTAATAATCAACCTGGCAAGGTGTTTGACTGCTTGAAGGAAGTTTATGTTATCTAAACTATTCCCTTAGGTGTTTCAGAGAGGACACTAGCTGGTAGTCAGCCTAGATGATTGTTGTAGGTCCCTTCCAGCTGGAACTGTTCTAGTCTAACCTAATCTATTCTGATATGTCTTCTTGCAGAGAGATTCACTTAGCTCCAACAAAGGTGTGATGAATCCTGGGAGATAGGGTGAGAATTTTTCTTAAATTTTTTTTCTTCCCATCAAGCAAACACAAACCTAGGAGAATATCTTAGATTGCAAGACTAGCTTTCTGGAGTTTATGATTAGGGAAAATGAATCCAAACCGCTCCTGTTAGCATTACTTAGCTGTCCCTTTCCAAAGCCTGTGCTGAGCGCTTGGTCCTTCTGTAAGGTAGTCAAAGGCTTTTTTGAGAGTTTTCAACATGAGTTTGTCATAAGGGCCAGATCTCTCCTACAGCTGCTTAAGTAGTGTTCTTCACTCTGCTTTCATCTATTAGGTTGCAGTCAGTCATGTTTTTGGAAGCAATCTCATTGTGATGAAATTTGATGCTACTTAGATTCCTAAATAGGAAAGCAATCAATTTAGTTTAACCCCCTAATGAAGAGTGCTTTTTTGGTTACCACTCACTTGAATAGCTCTCTGTAGAAAAATGTTGGCTTGAGGAACAAAAGTAGTAATTTCTGAAGCTTTAGCTTCCCTTTCAAATCTGACTGAAACTGGTCAGTGGATCCTAAAGTTCTTGGTGGTTAAGTGGCAGATCAAAGAAAAGATGGTTAAGCAGACAGATAGCAGGAACACATAAGACTCACTTAATTAGGAAACTGGAGTGAAAGCTGAAGCAGCTGTGGGTTCTTGGATAATATTAATATTTTGTTCACTAACTTAAAAAATGCCATGTTTGTGTGATCATTTCAAAGATTGTAGGTGATGCTTTTAGTGGTTTAAATGCAAAGGAAATAAAACAAAAGGACATTGATGATTCTTTTCAGTTCTGTGTATGGTCAGAATACGAGATTTTTATGTTTGGAATATATTTTAAACCTTTAAAGGCAGATTTGGCTTGGACAGCCCCAGTAATTTCAATGGAGGCTTAATGTGTGTCATTTAGCAACTTCTAGCATGTTTCAATAGCAACAAATAGTTATGACAGCACTTTTCTGATCAGTGTATTCTTGACATACTGTAAAGCCTTTGGGCTGTGCCTTTCCTAAATGTATGAAGTACACATGCAAGAAAGCTGAGTGTGGATTGTTGTGATTTGAGCTGGCTGCTACATTCCAAAAGAAAAGGGCATGCTTGTTCCTAACCCTTTTCCTTTCCAGCTGATCCAGCAGAAAACCAGCCTGCTAATAGTAAAGAGCTGGGGACTATTTACTTACAGGCAGACTAAACCAAGTCACCATGTGGTCTAACTGCCCATAGATATTTTAACAAGGAGAGGTTTGCTAGATGTAGACAGAGGGCAAAAGGCAGGAATGCTCTTTTGAGTGAGTGAAGTACATTATAAATCTATACTCAGAAAAAAACCAAGTCCTTGAAATGAGAAGCATAACAAGAAAAACAGCTGGATAAAGCTGATGATTTCCTTGCTGGATTGCTCTAAACAGAACAGAAAACTCCAATTTTCACAGCCAAGTGACTCCTTTGAAATACAGTAGCTCTAGAAGGCCATAGAAAAAGTTTGGCTTGGCATTCCCTTTGTAAGAATATATTTGAACGGATTAAGAAGTTAGAACCCTGTCTCAGCTGTCAAAATAGAGATCTTAGGGCAGAGCTGTTATTCTGTACTTCTCCCTGCCTGGAGGGCTGTTGCTCTTCTACACTGAATCAGAGGCAACAGCATTGCAACTGAGCAGCAGTAGTCACTGCTGTCCCATTTACACTTGTATCAAATAAGGGCCCTGTTCCAACACACAAAGCAAAATATCAAGTGGTATACATACAAGACTGCATTTGCAAAAGCACTCTCTGTTAAACTGCTTCTTCTCCCTTTGAAGTTGGTGGCAGACTTCCCATGCATTCCAACTGGTCATTTGGGGCAACACTGAAAGTTTTTAAAAACTGTTTTTACAAATACTCTAAACATATATAACCAAGGATTCATAGTCAAGGTCATCATATGTAGCCTCTGTCCATTCTCTGTTTTCCAGCTTCCCAGTTTAATTCACCAGCTGATGCTGCCTAACAAGATGTAAAAATCTTCTTTCTTGAGTAATTATGAGAGAGCCTTAACATTTATCAAATGTTTTTCAGAACATACCCAAACTATTTACCATTGCCTCCAGAGAAGTCTGATTTGAACAGTATCATAAGGTCAAGTTATCCCACTGAAACACCTATTACTGTAAAGAGAATGAAAAAAAAAAAACCAAAACAAATCAACCAGAAGAAGAATAAACCAACAGCACTAGCACAGCCCTGGAAAATATGAAGTCATAAGTAGAGTTCAGCCAGAGCAGATTCTCATTAAACTTTGTTTAAGAGCCAAGTTCCTTCCTGAGATATGTGTGAACTGCAGTTTATTTCAGGGGCAGCCGTGCTGTACTTCATGTCAGGGAAAGGTTTGCACAGAAGTATGTATCTGATACACATCAGAGAGGAGTTAATCTCATTTCCCTTTAGCTTCTCTTGGATGGGATACAAAACCAAAAGTGGACAAAACAGACCACATTTTTGCAGGGTCTGTCTGTCAAATTTAATTTCACCTTCCACAAGACCTGTGTTTCTAAGTTCACTAAGCTAACTGCATAATATGTGGCACTGTTTCCTCACACCCCTGTCACACAAGCAGAAGCTCTAAAGCTTGTTTTTTCTAGCTTCTTAGCTCTTGTGGTCTGAAAGGTTCACTAGGATACACATACATGTTTTATAAACAAGACACATACATAGCAGTCTACCTCTACTTCCTTAAAGCCTTCCACTGAACTTTTTTACCTGACAAACAGGAGTTTTTCTGAATAAGGAGGGAATAGCAAGAGGTGGAGAATTTTCCTATCCTGTTTGCATTCCTAGACAGGGGCTAGGCATGCCAGCAGCATGGACAGCTTCAGGCAACAACCTTTATCGTTGTTGGATCCAGGTCCTGCTGCTCAGCTGGCTGCTAGAGGTGATAAAAGGATAAAGCTGTGGCCACATGCATTTCTTTCTGGCTCCTGGAGGCACTAGTTCCTTGGAGAGCAAGACAGAGGAGTGCCTTGCTGCCTGCCATGACCTGTACCTTCAGTAATGTTGAGCTCCCAAGGCCGAATTCCTTCAACCACAAGCTAAAAGAGATCATTCAAGAAGAGGGAAGAGGGGGAGGTTAAGACTCAGTCCTGCCAAGTGCTGAGCCTGGATGTGAGCAGCAGGTTAAAGTATTTCATATGTGAAAGCAAAAGCTTCTATACCCCAATGCAGCCCTTTAAACATTGAAGTTCTCACTCTGGCTTAAGAATTTTCCATTCCTTAGATGTATACTCTGTGCTTTAACTATCCATTAGGCATCTGGTACTGGCTCTAATGAGTAAGATGAACCATTAGCTCCACGTTCCCTACAGCCCTTTCATGTCAGAGCTGAAAAAGTGTTTAAGTCCTGTTTTTAAGGCAAGGACACACAACACTATCAGGATGAAACCCACTTTGACAATAACTTGTCAAGGATACTGTAATAATTTGGAAGAGGTGGTATCACAGTATCACAGTATAAGGAAGGTTGGAAGAGACCTCAAAGATCATTAAGTCTGACCCATTACCACAGACCTTGAGACTAGACCATGGCACCAAGTGCCACTTCCAAACGTGCCATGAACACCTCCAGGGACGGTGAATCCACCACCTCCCTGGGCAGCCCATTCCAGTAGCGAATGACTCTCTCAGTGAAGAACTTTCTCCTCACCTCGAGCCTAAACTTCCCCTGGCACAGCTTGAGACTGTGTTCTCTTGTTCTGGTGCTGGTTGCCTGAGAGAAGAAAGCAACCTCCTTCTGGCCACAACCACCCTTCAGGTAGTTGTAGACAGCAATAAGGTCTCCCCTGAGCCTCCTCTTCACCAGGCTAAACAATCCCAGCTCCCTCAGCCTCTCCTCATAGGGCTTGTGCTCGAGGCCTCTCACCAGCCTCGTTGCCCTTCTCTGGACACGCTCAAGCACCTCAATGTCCCTCTTAAATTGAGGGGCCCAGAACTGGACACAGTACTCAAGGTGTGGCCTAACCAGTGCAGAGTGCAGGGGGAGAATGACCTCCCTGCTCCTGCTGGCCACACTATTCCTGATGCAGGCCAGGATGCCATTGGCCTTCTTGGCCACCTGGGCACATTGCTGGCTCATGGTAGTATGTCTGGGAAGGTTACCTTTTCTCAATACTTGTGTAATCCAACAGCCAGAGGAAAACGTGAGTCAAGAGAAACACATAGACAGCTCTGGTAATGCCACAATGTTGTTCAGTGACATGACTGAAACAATGGGTAGGAAAAATCCATATAAAATCTCATTAGCTAGAAGATAGACTAGAAATAACCCACCAAGGATGGGGAATGGGAAAGACAGGTATGTGTTCTCTGCGAGATGATACAGCCATCAGCCACAGCTAGCATGCCATGGCTTTGCACCTGTCAAGAGACTGGCTTTACATTTCTTGCTACATCTCTTCTCAAGTAGGATTATATTCAGCGTGAAGGAGAAGTACTTTCGTAGGGATAGGGATGTTCTTGCCTGTAGTGAGTAAGCTGTTACATTATTGTGCCAAATAGCAGCAAACAAAATCAATTGTAAAGTTGGACATCCACATTTATCAGCATCTCCCCTGCAGACTTCTCTCAGCCGCCTACAAGTTCGGGACCTTGCTGTGTGCTGCAGGCAGCGGGGCGTGATTGGGGAGGGTTAATCTCTTAGAATTTGAGAGCCTTTTCTCAGATGTGAGCTGTAAAGGGAACCACTTAGGTGGAAACCAGCACATGCTAGATGTTCCAGTTTCCTCATTCAGTGAGGAAAATACATCCTTGTCCTCTGGAATGGATCACAGACACAATTTTTAACAACAGAACATGTGCTCCTCCCCTTTCCCAATGACTGCAGCAATTTCATATCTAACAAAAGTAGGCACTCAGACCTCCAAAGGGAGTGTCTTGTATTTCCCACTTTGGCTACGTCCAGCAACTGCTGGGCTCTTCAAGGTCCTGAGGCTAGGCTGCACAACATTTGAAAGAGTGGGGGATTTGCTCATTGATTCGGTACTCGGGTCACTTAAAAACAGCGTAATGGAAGCAGCGATGTGGAAGTCATGCTCTCATATGCTCCACTACAAGCTCTGGAGAAAACAGGACATAGGATATGTTTCCTGCTTGGGGAAGGCTTGTAGCAGCCCTGGAGAGAAAAGGTCATGCTTTAAAGGAAATGCAAATCATGGAGAGGAGCAGGGGGGGGAAAGCCCAGGCTGTGTTTTATCTGAAAAACAGTGTCATGTGATTGTACCACCTCTTGCTTTCTTCCCCTATTCTTAAAGCTGATCCTCACTTATTAGCAATGACATATTTTAAACAGTTTCATCTGTCTCTGTTGCCCCATTGTTACTCCAGTCATTCATGAACCTTCTGACACAAGTCAGATATTGTTGAAGTGAAAGGTTTCATCCATCACAAGCAAAGAAAATCAAAGAAGGTACCTCAAGTGAAAGGCTTGTCTCATACTCTGCTTCCAGCTCACAAATGCAGGATGCAGAGATTAAGCATTTGACATAGAACGTGGGAGTAGGAAGAATAATCTTTGAGATTCACAGATTTTAATGGATTCCAGAAGGAGAAATCTTTTACTGAGGAGCAACAGCAAAGTTCAGAGAAATGTAAAAGCATTTATCTCCCCAGTAACATTCTTGCCTGCCAAAAGTGGGAGGAGTGATTTACTCCTCTTTCGTACAAGGAGTGTCTTATGGATCATTAATCCACAGGGAGAATGAACTCAGGAGCCATAGAAATATATATATATATTTTTTTTTAATTTTTTTTTTTTTAATGTGCAAGAGCCTTGAATCAGCAGAAATTATTCTTCTTTGGGAGCATACAGGATCAGTTTATCTTTATTTGCTCCCCATTACCCCTTGCCTTCAATAGCAGTTCCTACAAGAGCTCCAGTTACTTTTCCCTCATTGACATCTGTGGTGATAGTAGATGAGGCTGCCATGAGCTAAATCAATTAATTTGAAGCAGAATAATATTAAAAAGTGAAGATATGAAATCAGCAAATGAAATCAATATAAGCAATCTCAAGTTGCAGAGGACAAGTGTCTCAACACCACTGACTTTGGCAATGCAATGATAACTTGCACAGAATAAGGTATTTCCTGAGAAGCTCTGCAGAGCCATGAAGGAGAAAAGAAATGGTCGATTATTTGTTTACATGCCAAGACCTCAGGTGATGAAACAGTTGTTTGCAGCTAGAACCGATCAGAAAAGGTGCATCAAAATTTAGGGTAGGAAAAGAGGTAGATCTGGTGGACAAGTCTTGTTGTTACACAATGAGGAGGAAAATAGTCTAATTTTACCTCACTTTGACTCTTTGAAACCACCTGAAAATATTTCAACAATGCTTCAGTTGCTAAGAGAGGAACATTGATGACTAATTATATCTATTCACAATACACAACCATTTATGAAATGCCACTAGTCTGTAGTGGATGACATTTTATACTCTTTACCTTGCAAAATTTTTGTAAAGGATAGAACTACATTTCTATACTCAAATCTCCCAGGAAGCACTTGGTCCATGTTCAGATTTGTTAGGTTCTACCTAAGTCTGGTAAATCCACGTCTTTATTGCTGTAAGTGACTTTATAGATCAGAAATATGGCTGAAAGGAAAAAACTCAAAGCTGGCTGGTGTCCTTGGGTTTTATGCTGTCCTGTGTGTGCATACAGCATCCTTTATTTTTTATTTTTGTCAAACATTGTGTCACAGAGTTAGACTTTGACAAGTTGAAAAGTATGAAGATTAGAACAACCATGTTTACATGTATTGCCACCTGCTACTTCATTTCTGCCATGGTGCTTAAATGTTCAGGCGTGTGGCTTTGAAACATGCTACCTTTAATGGACTTAAAAACTCCACTGGATTTCCAGGTCCCTTTGATCTCCTCAGTCTAGAGACTATCTCAGAGAATGCAAATAAATGTTTAAGGGAAAAATATTTTCAAGGAGAAAACCCAAAATCTTACTACTTGTGATGCTTTGTCAGTTAATGTCACACCTAAGGTTGTCTTCTGCATTTTATCTTTACAATTCAGGAGGCCTAAATCTCTACCCAGAATAAGCAACTTGATGAAGTAACTTGGGAAGGTGGATGTGGTCAGTGCCCTTTCTCATAAGCACTGAAGTGGCAAAGTTTGGTGATTTTTGTTTGGAAAGGAGATGGAAGGTGAGACAGTTTCTCTTGTGAAATTTACAGACTAAACAAAGTAAAAGGGATACTTTTATGTGGTAGGGAAGGCTACATTTTGTTAAAAAGGAGTGGAAAGGATGTGAGGGAAAAGATGGTAAGAGCTTGCTGTTAATTATGAGTAGGAAGGAGACACTGACTGGAGAAGTAGAAAGAGAGGGAGAAGTTGGCTAACCCAGACTATGAGTAAACTGTCTTCTTTTTGGGGTTATGCAACACCACCTTTTCCATCTCTTGTGGCATGAAATCATCATGCATTACTGCCTCTGTGCTAATGATTTAGACTTTATGTAATCTGAAATTGCTGCCAGAACAGCAAGAAAACAGAAGTAAGAGCCGGGTTCTTGGACAAGGGCATGGGATGGTTAACTTGAGAAGGAGGAAGCATAAACTGGGGAGATATGGTGAGGCAAGCAGCATGGGAGAGGTATTTGGAGGGACTAGATCCATCCAATTCTAAAAGAGGTGAGTTAGAAAGTGAGTTTTCATTTTTAAAAGAGTAATCAAGAGTCTTCCCAGTATCCACTGCTTGAACTGTAGGTATGGAGGAAAAGACACCTCTTAGTGAAAGATCAAAAGGTGCCAAAAGCAATCACCAGAGTAGAAGAATGAGTCCCTTTCTATCAGATGGAGGCAGCCTGCACAGGTGGGACCTACAAAGCTTCCTCCTCCTCCCTGATCTGGGGCTGTTCTTCTTGGCTGTGCTGATCTTAGGAGAAGCCATTAAATCTTCGTGGGATAGAATGAGTAATAGGTAAGTGACAGAGTGTACAGAGAACACTGAGTAGTTTTTAAAAAGAGTGAGAAAACAATAACTTTCCCTTTTCCCAAAGCAAAGGGGAAGCTGAAGCAGAAGCATGGCTCTCAGCAATTTTCTTTCCTGGTCTGCTCTGCCAAACACCTTGTGCAGGTGCAGCTGAGTTCTGTGTATATCCTCCTATTTCCATCAAGTGCTTAATTGCTCTTAGTAACTAGTAGTATAGGGTTCTTGGAACCAAAACTGTCCCAAAGAGCTCAGTTAGGGGAAAACTGGATTTCTACACATCAGAGTAAAAAAATTTAAGTCCATTGATGTAATTACAGCAATTCAAGAGAGACAGAAAACAATAAACTCCCCCAGCATGTGATCCAGGATTTACAAAAATGTGTCCCAGGTTGTTTCCTGTCATATGTAATGACAAGTTGTGAAGATGAGAGAGTAAAGAGAAAGGGAGTGAGATGGAAGAGGAAGTGACTCCCAAAGGAAACAAGGCCTCAGCCCAGAGAATAAGAGGCATAAGATTTATGCCTTCCTTGCCTGTGATTTTCTTCCTTCCCAATGTCAGTACTATAGAAGACTGTTTAAAGGAGGGATGAAATAGTGTTTAACAACTGGGATCTGTGTATCTCTTCTATGCTGAGATATGAGCATTTGAGCGTGTCCAGAGAAGGGCAACGAGGCTGGTGAGAGGCCTCGAGCACAAGCCCTATGAGGAGAGGCTGAGGGAGCTGGGATTGTTTAGCCTGGAGAAGAGGAGGCTCAGAGGAGACCTTATTGCTGTCTACAACTACCTTAAGGGTGGTTGTGGCCAGCAGGAGGTTGCTTTCTTCTCTCAGGCAACCAGCACCAGAACAAGAGGACACAGTCTCAAGCTGTGCCCGGGGAGGTTTAGGCTCGAGGTGAGGAGAAAGTTCTTCACTGAGAGAGTCATTCCCCACTGGAATGGGCTGCCCAGGGAGGTGGTGGAGTCACCGTCCCTGGAGGTGTTCAAGGCACGTTTGGACGTGGCACTTGGTGCCATGGTCTAGTCTTGAGGTCTGTGGTAGTGGGTTGGACTTGATGATCTTTGAGGTCTCTTCCAACCTTGCTATACTGTGATACTGTGATACTGTGGTAAATGTAAAGGTCTCACCTGAGAAAGGGACTGACAGGAAGGATTAGGAGGTGCAGAAGATATCTGAACTAGACAGCTTGAGAGGGCAGTTGTGAGAGACAGGTGATGATAGAGATTGGTCCTCTCTCTGAGAGTATCCTTGAATCACAGATACCTCAGGAACTTAATTTTCTGCTCTCTGTATTGGATAGCCCAGAGACTATGCTCATGGCACTTGAGAGAACCACCAATAGTGAGTGCTAGCTCATGAGTGTTGGTCATTAAAGCTTCAGGAAATAACAGACTTTATAAAAAGTGTAATTTTATCATAAACTGGTAAATTTCTAACCCTAACACATGCTAAGAAAACCTTGAAAGCAGAGTTCAATAATATACCCATACAGATTCCAGAAGATAAAAACCAATAGTGTAATTTTAAATGTACTTCAGGATTTTTGAAAGGTACATCTGATGGATACATTTTTACAGTTAACTCTTCACAGTACACCAGAAATATGTTTTTTCATCTACTTGCTCATACACACAATTCTTTAATCACCTGTGGTTAAGTTATTTGTGGGCTATTTATTTTATCTAAGAATTATTTAGTTTAGCTAAAGGTGGTTGTCAAGACCTGTTTTTTCTTGTCTTATAATATAACTGAAATTTTTGAAACATAAAATTAACAGATGAGAACTCTCTTACTTTTGTATTAGCAAAGACAGACTTTTTTTCAAAGAAAACAGCCTTACGTTTCTTGTGTACAGAGAACAAATTTGCCTACACAAAAGTATCACTTTAAGCTGGAATGAAAGCTATTTCAGCATGAATTCATTTTCCCATAACTCTTTGAAGTGGACATAGAATTACATAATATGATTGAATTGATTTTTGAATATGTATTCTGTTTCCAAAGAGGGGTAGTTATCCTTTGAAGAATTACTTTTATTTCAGCATCAATAGGCTAAAAGTATATTTTTTCCTAGAAAATTATCCTCAAGATGCAACTACCAAATTCTCCCAGCACAGATGAGGTAGCGGAGGAACACAAACCTGACTAAATCTTATGCCTGCTTGAGGCTTAAACTTGCACCATTCCCCACCTTAAGAAGAACACAGACTTGATTTTTCCTAATCTGGATTCTCCTCTTTTAAATAGCTTGTCTGATAATCTTGTTTGATATCTAAATAGCTTGTTTCTTGAGTCATTATCATTGCTTTTCTCTAGATCTTTGCTTATGTGGACATGGATTCAGTAACAGTATCCAAGATGGATTCAGGCAAATACTATAGATGCTTAAATTCAAAACATGAAATGATTCGATGTCTGTACCACTGTGAACTGCTAGGCTCTGACAGCAGAAAGACACTTGAATCTGGCATATGCAAGGGATAGTTTGCATAAGGCCACTACACTAAAGCTTTGCTATAATGAATGGACATTCTGTAATGATTTACCACTTTCATATATATAACTCAAATCTTATTGCTTGCTTTGTTTTTACTCAGTTTATAACTATTCTAAGCCTTCAAAAATCTAGTCATTTTTATTTCTGCTACTTATGAAGATATCTATCAGATAGAAAGTGAATCATGAGCTGATGGGTATTCATCTGTGAATAGAGATTTGGTCAGGAAAACAAAACTCTTCACACCCAGAAATCTGACTATTAAAAAGCCATACTAGTGAGAAGGATGACGTGCATAGATACGTAGGTCTGTATATATGTATGCATACAGATACAGAGCATGTTATGTATACATAATATAAAGTTTTCAAATCCATTTTCTAGGTTTGATGTTACCAAAATAGTCTGCTTGCAAATCTAAATGCCTAAACATGTGTAAAAGACTTGATGTCTGATTCTGCATTGCTGTGACCTTGTCACACATGCTCTTCATAATGTCGACTGCCTCATAAAACTGGATATTTTAAACATGAAGTCCCTAGTAAAATAGGCATTTATCACTCATGATAACATGGAGCTGTCTCAGGGTGTGTTCAAAAGCCCCCCTGCAACTTACTGATAAAAAGCTTAACTCCATTTCAGGGCTTATCTGAAGAAGAAAGAGGTAGACCCTCATGAAATAGCTACATTTATTTTTTTCTAAGATGAAAAAGAGTAGGAGAGGGAAAGGAAAAAAAAAATAAAAAAAAATCAACAAAAAAACCCCCAAACCACTTTAAAACTTCAATACAGTAGAATAAGTTTAACCCATTGAGATTTTAAGGGAAGTTTTCTGCTTCATCAGGAAGAACCCTGTGGTGAAACATATGTCAGAATAGAAGAAGATATGAGAAATTGGCCTCCTTTGCAGATGAGAAGATTAATTAAGAGGAAAATCACTTAGCCAGATGTCTCATTGGTGAAACTACACATGCAAGGTACATCTGAAATAATGGAGTAACACAGCACAGAGACTGAATTTGATTTGCTAATGCTGAGGTGATAGGAATCTGGTGTGAATTAGATCATGCTGACTCTTGGAGAAACAGAGGAGCACAGATCTTATTTCAGCTACAAATTATGAGCTGCATGTCTGTTGTTATAATGTTCAGTATCGTTACTTGATGCAGTTGAGTTATGGGTTACAAATAAATTATCCAGAGAAGACAGTCCTTTTCTCCATTCGTGTTCATAAATTGTTGGCAAACCAAACCTGATTTCTCCAAGTGCCACTTTTCTTCATTCACCAAGTAGTTTTTCAGAATGCTTAGCAGCTGATGAATTTTTCATCAGCTCATTACTGGTGTAACACTGTCAAATTCATTTGACTTAGGAACGTAAGTCTTTCAGAAGTAGGTAAAACATAGTCTGTCTGCCATCCAAATACTTGCCCAGCTAAAGTGTTCATGTATTCTTATCACTGTGCATCTCTGTGTCCCCCCAGTTTGTCATGAATTTCCTATTACAAATTGGATGTGAAGAAAGAAAAAAAAAAGTAAACAGAGATCCTACTAGAGCCAAATGTCATATTTAAAAGTTTTCTGTGGGAAACAAACAGGCCAGTTGCTAAATGACATCTGAGCTGCTACTTACTGAGAACGCCTTACAAAATTAGGAGTGGGAAGCAGAGCACTCTTGCCCCAGTGGATCTACTGGAACTAATACTAACTCCTACCTCCTCACTGCTATAAATGCCTTCCCATAGCCAAAAGCTGCCTTTCCAGTAGTGCCCCTGGAATGCAGTCATTTCTCTCCTACCTGTAATCTGTCCTGTCTACGTAGTCTACCAGCCTTTTGAAGGAAGGGTGCCTGTACAGCACCTAGCACAATCAGATCCCTCTGTTGGCTTGAATTTCTCTATACTATAGGAATACTAATCCCTCCACAACAATAGAGACAGGCACTCCACTGAGCAGACACACAAACAGACTTTCATTAGAGAATGCAGTTCCAAAAGCCTGTTTTACAAAAGGCTTTGCTGATTGGGCTCAGTCATTTGAACAGTGACAGATGTAAGGTATATTCCACAAGAGCCTAGAAAGAAAGGTGCAGCACTATCAGCAATGAGATACAGAGACCACACAATTCTGCAGTACTAACAGACTTAAGCACGTAACCAGGCATAACCTAAATCTTTAACACCTAATATATAGAACTGGCTTTTATTTATTTATTTATTTATTTATTTATGTTGGCTGCTAGGTAGTTGTTCATTTCAGGTATTTTTCATTGGTTTTTGTTTGAGGTTTTTTTTTTTCTGTGTGTGTGTATGTGATTGAAAAGCAGCACCCAGAAATGCTAAGAACTGTGTATTTTAAAAAAAGCAGGCTCCTATCTGGGGGCACATCCCCTCTCGTTCCTTTTCAGGTGTATTCTGAATTGCAGACTTTCACATAATACATGTCAGGCAAGGAGGGAAAACCCTGGGGTATAAAGCCAAAATTTCATATGCAGAGTGGTGGGAGACAAGTATACAGGCAGAGGTATGCCATTTACATAAAGGCTTGTGGGACACATTTTGAGGCTTCTGTGCTAAAAATGAAAAGTTATTATAATCTTTAGATTTCTTTGCTTATAAATGCTCACATGTTTACCAGTGAAGACCAACATTTTCATAATCAATAGCCTTCATTTTTGTTTATTAGTTACTGTCACAGACAAGTGGTTCTGTTGATTAAGGGCAATTAAATCAAATCCGTTGCCAAGGCAGTGAAATAACATGATTAAAAGTCTACAGAGATTATTTGTGGCTTTTCACAGGGCTTGTGTGCAAGGTAAGTGGTATTGCTCCAGGAATATTTAAAGGACCAGTTTGCAGCCCCAAAATATGTCTTATAACAAGTTAAATATAGAGAAAAGATATTCTCGGAACCAGACTTAGCATTCACAGCTGTAAGTCAGTTTGTCCTCACTGGGGGCCACCATTGCCATGTTCTCACATCTCCTCTTTCTGGAGGAGACAGCCCACACATATCTGACTCTTTTTTGCCAGAAGATTTAGTTGTCATTGTAACCATTGGAGAACCTAGAGATGATGGAGCCAAGACCTCCTGTTTGTGGGACAAAGACAGCACCAGAGTCTGCTCCCCCTTGTGTTGGGTAGGGTTTGCACCTGAGCTACTGCTGAACTACAGCTGGCAATGCAGATAGCAACCATACAGCTCACAAAGCTTACTTTGCTTTGTCCTGTTCCTGACTCTTTCTGAAGTTGGGGCACAGCCCGAGGTCCAATCCTGCCTCCTGGTTTTCTTTTGGGCCAGTTCTACATAGCACTGACTGCACAGCTTCTCTATCCATCCGGAAGGAAGACCTTATCTACTGGTAGATGACGAGGAAAAGAGGCCTCCACAAACTTATCTCCTTAACCACTGTCTCTGACAGCTGCATCTGGAGTACAAGGGGCCCCAAATCAAACATTCTGAACATGTTGAGTACATGTAAGGTGCAGAACACTTTCCCCAAGGGGAGGAATGCCTTAGATCCCAAAAGATAGCTTTGCATAGATCACTGCCTCCCCAGACTGAACTTTCAACCCAGTAGTGTTTATTTGTGTGAATCCTTCACCGTATTTGAGCTGTCCCATTGCCTTGGAACTGGGTCAGTGCAGTCTAAAAAGAAGAGGGCAAAAGCAGCAGTCTGAACAGAGACTGCTGAATGTGTGGAATTTCTCAGATTTTGTAATAAGGCAGCTACTGCCTGTACATCTGAGCAGTGGTGGGAGGAAGCAAAATTTATAAGTGATGCATTTAAAACTCAGGAAGTTCACATTCCTGCAGCCTGGCTAGGTCTCTTTTATATCATACACATACTACTACTACCATCTTTACTAAGAAGAGGAAAAAAAAAAGAAATTAAAAGAAAACGGAGATATATTCACAGCACAACACTGTATTGAGCCAATGAAATTCAAGCCCAACTCCATTTTTTAAAGCTTTGATAGCAGACTTCTTTACTTAGATATTTCACTTTATTCCAGCTATACACAAATGTTCATTAACAATGAATGATGGGATAAATACACACATAGTGCCTAACATCAGGAGTCTGAATTACTGTCTGCTGCCTATGCTGAGAGCCCACTCAGACTGATGGTATACCTGAGCTGGGAATGGGAAGTGCCTGAGGTTAGATGGTGTGCGCGTTGTGGCATCCCTGTATAAAGACAGAACTCGCTTGTAGGATTCACAGACCTGACTATTTTAAATCTGAAGCAGTAATCTGATTCTACCTGGATTGCCCAAATTTTACTGTATTTATAGAATGAATAAAATTCCTTATCAGCCATGAGTGAATATGAGGAGATAGGCAAAGAATATGAGCAATTAGATAACACTGTTCAGTTTATATCAGTAGGCAGCTGCTCTGTGGTCTCACCTGCAGGCACTCAGCAAAGAATGAATATATTCAGAATAGTCAAAGGTTTTTGTTGGTTCTTTATGCTTTTTCACATCCACTTCTAACAGTTTCACTATGGTTATGCAGCAAAATTATTTTCCCAGTTACTCTGCTTCTCTGGCAAACATCTGCTGTCCATGCTGTGCAGTGCCTATCAATACACTGATCTTTCAATATCTCGGTTTTTTTGCAAATATTGCAGGATTTTTGCTAAGAAATAAGACCCTTTTTGCTAAGACTTATCTCCAAAACTTACATTATTATAATAACAGGAGTATAGAACTATTGGATTTCACTCTAATTTAATTTTATTCTTAATCAGTAAATTTGATCCATGATAAAAAAAAGTAAAAGTAAAAAAAAAAAAAAAAGACTGAAACAGAATATGGGAGTATTCTATCTGGATCAGTAAAAGAAACCATGAGAACAAAGAAAGAACAGTTAGCCACTATTTTTCAGGCAGAACATTTCTTCTAGCTAGATGGAAAGCCATTTATTTTCACTGGCAATCATATGATCTCAAAATGTTTCAAGCTTAGCCTAGATTTTGGAAAAAAACTCAAGAGAACCTGATGCATCAGCCTTTTTTCATCATGAAAAGACAAAAGGTCCCACGAGGTACTGAATTCTCATCCAGATCCACCCTCGGGCCTTCTGTGGGGTCCTCTGACAACCTGGGTCTACCAAAGGAGTGATTCATAATATATTCAGGAATTAAGATCTAGTCCTGGACTTGTCATCTGGCCAAGCATATCTCTAAAGATACAAGACTGGGTCTTGACCATTGTTAATATTACACGAAGACCAAAATGCCCCTCAATGAGTCATGACCACCCTCTTGCACATGCTTGGAGAGCCTCAGTAATTTGCCCAAGCTTTTCAAAACCTAAACTCTCAGAATCCTGAATTAGCCTGCATGTTTTTATCTCATTAATAATAGAAAGTGAGCTATAATAGAAACAATAGAAAATAAGCTACAATACTCTAAACAGCTGAATAAAATAAAATGCAATATAATATAGCAGTAGTATCCAATCTTTCTTGTTGGTTAGAACTTGCAGAAATGACTAAAGGGTAAACAGAAATTGCTGGATGAGATTTTGGAGATGCTGCTGACAGCGTCATTTCTGCTGGATCAGCCTGCCTCATTCAGAGCTTTGGGAACACTGTCAGTGTCAACATCCATACAGAACAAATATTCTTACAGCAAGCTCTGTATTGAATCCTGAATTTCAGGCAGCTCCCGGCAGTGCTGTCTGTACTTCCTTCCTTCATTACTGATATTACAGTATGATAAACAATTCTGCTATTGGCAATCTGTTTATTAAAAATAATACAAACTTGCTGTCTTGAATTAAAGCAGGAAAGATTATACTAAAGCCATGAAAGAGATATGGAATTATTACAGCATTGAAAACTCAAGAGTTTTTGCACTGACTTTTGTCAGTTTATCAAATCAATGTTCAACTCCTTCCTGTCTGCTTTCTTTGTAACACTGTCCCAAAATGAGTGCTGCCATGCTGCAGTTGAGCCTCTGTGCTCACTTGAATGTTCAGGCAAATTCTCTCTTTTCAAAAGTAAAGAAATATGTCGAGCTATGCCAGCAAAGGACTTGCCCTCCTTTACCCTCTCTTGCTGAGAAACTAATTTGTTTGTCCTTAAGCCCACATTTATAAATTTCCTGGAGCAGAAACACACTGTGGCTTTAAATAGAGACTGTCAGTTTGTGGCTTATGTCTCATATTACACACAGACAGCTTGAGACTCTAAACACAAGTTGGGCAACAGCATTAATATCTCAGAAAAGCGTCAGTACGCTTTCAAAATGCTCTATATTTTCATTCCTGGAGGCGGGGGGAGGGAAAAACATTCAAATGAAACTTTTCTAAGCAAGAATTGAAGCAGAAACGTTGCTAACTTTTCTGGGTCCTATTCAGGAACCAGTTTGCAGAGCCCGTTTCAGTTTTTTACACACACACACACACACACACACACACACACGCATAAAAACAAAGAATAAAAAAGGAAAACAGTTTCATCACAACCTTTTTTCTTCAAGATTAGTTCCAGGCGGTTCTTTTTTTTTTTTTTTTTTAAATAATATATGACACATATTAAACAATCTTTTCCTTAAGTGCCAGACTGATAAGTCCACTCATTGCAAAGGGGGGGGGGGGGGGAGGGAGTAAGGGTACTCACGTGGTTGAGATGTCGTATTGTTTGGGTAACTCATAATTTACGCGTTTGAAAAATGCCTTATTTGTGTTGACAAACTCTCTTCCCTGCTCAGAACCGACGACAGGACTGAACAGAACAGCTGGAAGAGCCCGGGAAAATGCTTCTCTTGTTCGGGCTCTCCTTGCCTGGCTCCTGACCCCTTTGCAACTGGAAAAGGAAACAGCACATGTGTCATTCTCTTTTGCCTGTGTAGCTCACATGAGCGGGGAGGGGCACACATTTGCAGATAGCAGTAACTGTATTCGAGTTTTGCAAGTTGGATGTTTTCCATCCCTTTGCTTTCACTAGCCAGCAACCAGTGGAAAAAAAAACCCACTCCTTTAATTCCTGGCCAAATCTAGATGCATCTGTTAGATTTGCTCCCCAAACCACTACTCGTCCCTGTTGCAATTATTTCTTTTAAGTGCAAAACCTGCTGCTGACTCTTTTCCCAAAATGTCTATCATCAGAGAGTGATATTGAAGGTATGGCTTTCAAGTTTCACTACCCAGCAGCATCCTTAACACTCACAATCTACCTTATTTTGTCCTGTAAATGGCTGAAAATTGAGAAACATTTACTGGATCAGAATAGTTACATCAGTACATAGCATGAATCTTCACTGTGCCCAGATCAAGGAGGAACCTGCTGCTGCAACATAGGCAAGGGGGACAGGTGGCTCCATTACCATCTCTGACATGAGTTTTTTATGGCACCTTGGGCAAAGCACTTAATCTCTGCATCAGTTTGTAGAATAAAGATACACTTGGTTTGTTCACCGTGTTGTATTTTTACTTTAATCTGAAGGCAACCTTTTATAAACAGGATATATTTATTGGTTTGCATGAGTTAATTTACTCATACTTCACAGAAAGTTTTTCATCCTGGACTAGGCTATTAGCTCCCTCATTTGCATTGCTACGATTTCAAGCTGTCTGTTTGGCTATCTGCATGCTGTATTGCAGTCCTCACTATGTACTCAGTTTAAGCGTGCATACACAGTAAGGAGATGGTTGACATAGGCTAGGACTTCTATGTCATATCAAAACACAAGCAACTTATAACTCATATGTCTTAGACACTAAGAAGAGTGGACAAAATTTCCATTTTCCTGGTCTCTGTGAGTCAGGATGAATTAATTGCTTGCCCGTGACAGCAAAAACACAGTAACCATTAGAATGGAAGTGGGAAAAAACAAAGTCATGAAATTCAGGCTGAGATCCATCCTGTTTTGCAAAACTGTTGCAGGATATTTCTGGGAAGTAATCTCAGTGACCTCCTACAAGAAATCAATGCTAGTTTGCAGCATTTAACAGCTATAGGATGGAAAGACGGTGACTTATTTACACGCCAACAATGATGACAAATAACAGCTTGTTTGAGAGCATAGATACACCGAATCACTTCAGTCAGCATTTTCCACATTCTGGGCTCATTGTAGAGAGCTCTGGAACATTCAGTGATAGACAGAGCAAAGCAAAGCAAATAACAAAGAGAAAATAATAGCAAAAACTCTTGACGTTGCTCCACTGGCTTCAGCTTTTTAGCACAACGTTGGTTTGCACTAGATAGCTTCTCTGTGAAAATACTAATGGTCATATTAATTATTACTTCTCCTATATTTGAATCATGATATACAAAGGTACATTTGGGGCTTTCTGTCCTGAAGCATGAAAACTGTTGCCATATAAAGTTATTACATTTTAAATCTTTTATCATCCAGATTCCTGAGAAATTTCAGCCCTGCTGTTGAGAAAAGACTTCTCAACTGCTGCATCTGAACTGAAGGAAGGAAAGTATGGAAGTCTTCATCATGTTTCTGCCAGTGATCTAGACCCTTCCTCGAAGTTTTGTGGCAGACTGCTCCAAATGACACTAAAGCAGCCTGCCCTAAACTGAGGATTCATAGGAAATCAGAGAGCTATTTCCCAAGGCTGTTGCTTGCCCTCAAGCAGGCCATTAAAGAGAGCCTCCTTGACCTTTCCCACTTGTCATTAATGGGAAATACGTGAGTTGAAAAGGGAAGTGAGTATGACAACTCCACACAGCCCAGCATGCTTCCGGAGGACCCTGAGACCAGGGCACAAAACAAAGATCAGCCTAGTGCTCTCTGCCTGCATTGACCTTCAGTCTACTGCCCTGAGGGGACAGGAGGCACTGAACAAACCCAGAGCAAAAGGCGGAAGTGGAATGGTGGGGGGGAAATTATGTGATTGATCCTTAGTTTCCAGTTTATCTTATTTTTTCCCTAAACTTTAAATACAGAAGATACTTCTGGCAAAAATGCCACGAAAAAAGGTGAAAAGATGAAGGTAAGAAAAGGGTAGCTGAAAACACTTGTTATCTAATGGCTATGGTATTCATAAAGGATCCACTGGATCTGTGGGATAGTGTAGGTACTCTGTCAGCGTGTGACTTTCATCAGCCAATTACTTGGTCTTACGTGGCCACCACATTCTCATCAACTTAGAGAGTAATACTTGGTTTCCTGCCCTGGTGAATGCTTCTACTATATGTGCCACGTTTGAAAGCTCAGAGTGTTTTTCAGAGTAATCAGGCTGTAAATACTTTGTTAAGATTGAAAGAGTCTGAGTGGAAAACTCTCAGTAATGTCCTTCATTGTCCTCTATTTGCAACCTCCCAGTCTCAGAGACTGTGTTCGGATCTGCTACTTGGACCTTTGTGGAGAGCAAGTAACAGCAGGTGAAGCAGTTTTTACCTGGTTGTGAGATCGAGATGGGCCTCATGCCTGTAATTATGATCACATTTGAATGAGCCAGCAGTGTGCTCCACATGTTGTGCTCACCTAAGCCAGCTGACATGAAAGATGGTTGGAAATGGCTTTCTCCTCTCCTTTCCTTGATACGTGCTTTATGCTGTCTTAAACATGTCAGACTGGTAAGCTATGTGTGGTTATGGTGAATCCCAAACTTTGAAGACTTTCTGCAGGTCAGGAAGAGATACAACTATGGTGCAGCAAAAACTAGGCTGAATCCCAAAGGAGGAATACTTCATATGAGAGATGCTTCAGAAAAGTATTTGACACTGGACGCCTTGTGAAATGTCGTTTTCCCATTGATTACATTTCTCTCCATCTCTGAACGGAACAATAACCTATATATATTTTAGCTTAGGTCCTCTTGTTTCCTTCCTGTTTCCTATTTATTTTTGTGAGGGTAGGAATTACAGGTTGTAGACTACCCATTCCCTGTGTATGCCAACTCATGGCCAATGTAATGTCATGGAGAATGAAACCTTTGTGACCATGAAAAAGTAGACTTACTACCCATGATGGGCTAGAATGCTAGAATAATTCCTGATTTATATGAAGCCTGTGAGGCCAGTGACTGTGGGTGCAACTAGCTTCTGAAATCCTCAGGGCACAGAGCAGAAATTTTCTGTCTACGGCCATAACAGCAATGGTTAATGAAGAAGTTCTTGACCCTCACATAAGGCCAGAGATAAGAGATAGACTCTCCTTCCTACTTGTTATCTCAGGCCTACATCTTTACCACTCCTATGACTGCTGCTCAAACCTTTGGGAGATACTTGTATTCCTGGAACACCATGTACCCCCTGCTTTGCCTTATCTCACAACTATTTGCAGTAAAAGGGTGTAGTAAGCCTGTTTGTGTTTGAGGCATCCCCACTCAGGCGATTAGCTTATTTGGAGCAAGCTCTTTTCCATCTGTGTCTGTGTTCTCAGAGGAACCTCCAGTGTTACTGCAATGCAAATCCTTCTCAAAACATCAAATATAGGGAGATTCTACATCTTCTCTACAACCCCGTGCTTTGCTTTCCATGAACTGTAAAGTTTGCTTAATGTCACTATAGAGGGAAAATGGATTAGGTTAAGAGTTCAGTGGACTAAATGTTGGAGATTCTCTGTGGCTATCTATAATGTTGCCATGTCCAGAGACCAGGTGGAATGCCTTAGAGCCACTGATTCCTGCCCTCTCTCAAATCTAATGCTTGACACCACTGAAAATCACATCATTTGCTTGTACTCTGACTAGTCAAGATGTTGATATGCTGTTTGATAGTGCATGTTTGGGACAACGGTAACACAAGCTGGGTGTACATGCAGGAGGTGAATCACACTATTAGCTTTTGCTGAGTTCAAGAAATCTGAGAGCAGGCTTTGGTACATGGATTTCTCATAACAAAAGAACTAAAAGATAAATAAAATAAAGTTAATCATGCTGAACTTTAAAACAAAAGGAAACAAAAAAATACATAATTAACCACTGAACATCATTGACCTAGGGGATCTGGTATAGTAAGACTATAATTTTGACTGAAAATCATCATTCTTGTTTGCATAATTGAAACTGTATTGTCTGTAGCGTAATTGAAATCAGTTGTTTTTTCTAGGTCACTGCATAATTGTAAAATGACCAGCAAATTTAAAGTCAAGAGTCTTCTGATGCCTGTGGAGCCTGGTGTGTTTTCTTACCAAAGTGTTAAATAATCCTTTCACTGCTAGTTAAGTGTAGGTCAAAATTCTCTCAAAGGCTGTTTGTCCATCACCTGGACCATCCCTGTATAACATGAACTATAGTCTTGTGTCAGCCTGAGCTCTCTGTGAGGTTGAATCCCAAGACCTCTTGCACTTCAGCAAGGGCTTCAGACTCTTTTCTACCCATTCAAATCTGAATGGATGAGACACACATAGGACACATCCAAAGCTGAGATCTTTCTAATTATAGCGTGATTAGCTGGGGTTATGTGTGCTTTAAATTCATTCATGAGTCTACTTCCCACATAGCAGCAACATGGAGCCAAACAGACACAGTCAGACTGGTGGATAATATTGCCCAAAATATAATACTGAGGTACTTTGATTTTTAGTTGGCATGTACTATACTCTCTGGAGAAAAAAGCATAAAGTTAAGTCTATTTCCTTCTGTAAATGCAAGAGCAAAAAAACCCTCTCGTTTGTCCTCTGTACCTCTGGTCAATACACACCAAGCAATCTATGCAGGACTGGAAAGTAAATTTACTCAAAGGTACTTCTCCTACCAAGTTAATGCTGTCCTGTTAACATTTACAAGCACACTTTATAATAACTGTTCTAGATATCTTACTCATCATACTGATGTCGTAACGACCTTCACTTTGATTTTCAGACTGCTTTCCGTGGCCTTGGATCAATTATAAAGAGTGCAGAGTTTTGTGTTTCAACCCACTATCTGAGCACAAAGCTGGCATGTGATGAAGGCATAGTTACATTGAATGAAACTATGGCACCATGAAGATATGTGTGATGACCCTGAGATCCTGTCGCTTAACACTGCTCCTACCACTGGTTTAAAAATAACTCCACGAAATTCCTAGCCTGAGAGGTTTGAACTTCATCTTTCTCATGAGTTTTTGTTTTAAAAGAACTTTAAACTCACACATTTTTTTTTCATTAATTCCACAACTTCTCTGAGCAATTGTGATAATGTTTGTATTTGTAGAGGTAGTCAAATTGCTTCCTTTGTTAAGTGATTAATTAAATAACTAGAAGATGAAGCCAACAATCTTTATGGAGTCCATTAGAATTACACCAATGAATCTGCATTGCTGTTAGAGCTTACAAGCAGCTAGCACAAATCTGGTGTTTTCAGATGTTTTCTGATCACAGGCTGCAGTATTTACAGATTCTTAGGTTTTGGAAGATGTTCCCAAAGTGGCAGACACTTATCATATCCTGCATTTAGGACATCCCTTAGGACCACAAAGATGAAGTTTGAGAGCTCCCAAAGCAATGAATACTTTAATGCTGATAGTGTTTGTTGTTGTTGTTTGGTTGTTTTTTGTTTGTTTGGGTTTTGTAGTTTTATTTGTTTGTTTGCTTGTTTTCTGGTTTTGGTTGGTTGGTTGATTTTGGTTTTGTTTTTTTTTTGGCTGCTTTCTTTGGTGTTTTTGTTTGTGAGTTTGTTGTGTCTTGTTTGGTTGGTTTGTTCATTTTTGTTTGGAGTTGATGCTTTTTCATTGCTGTTTTTTAAATATTGTTTTAAATCTTATTCTAAATAATTCCTAAATGAACAGGATCCAGGGAGTCCTTACTAAACTCCTGGTGTAAATTTACAACTGCAATAGAAATAATCCTTATCTGCTTGATCTTGTACTCTAAGGAAAAAAACCACATGGATTTTGACCCCTGGCATGTGAACATGTGTGTCTTCCCAGTACAGTCATGTGATTGCATTTACTAACATCCTGCAGACAGGATGTTCCTTCTATAGCTTTCAAAAGACTATTCACAGGAATTAAGCAGATGAGAAAGTGACTGTTAAACCATAGTTCCAGGGAGGACTCTTGAATACCTTACTCAAAGCCAAAATTGTGCCAAAGAAATAGATGTATGATTCCCTGCTGTCTGCTAGTGAGACACAAGTGAGTGCCCTATTTTTTCTTTTAATTCTAAAGGATATTTACCCACCTCTGCTTAAGGGGTAGTTTGTAGTTCTCTCAAATAATAAAATACTCATCTTACTGAAGTGAGGTTCTAAGCCACTGATAAGACATTTGTTTTATAAACTTTATGCAAGGAATAGAAGAGAGTTCCTCACATGCAACTAAATGCACTGGATGTGGCTATCCTTGAACTGCACTTTAAGTGAGTCTAACTAAAACAAGATACGGTCTTAAAAGCAGCTAATCTCTCGTTCCTTTTTCATTGTGCCGAAGTAAGGTTTTATACAAAAATGGATATACTTGCCTGCTGTGATGGGAGAAAAATCTTGGAATGGTCTATTCTAATAATAAACTGCATGCTGATCATTTTTTTTACTGCAGCGAAGGCAATTCAGCTGTATCTGATTGGCACTACTTCAAGATTTTTGATGTTCAGCAGGAGAAGAATATACAGCTGCAAAAACCAAAACAAAGCAAAAAACTCTCAAACTACATACACTAGAATGGCAACAAGCCCAGCTGCTGCAGTTTGCCAGACCCACGCACAACTAGTCAGGCACTGGGATACACAATGAATACATTTTAATGAAATTGTACAATGAATTTTGTTTCGTTTTAATGCAGAGTCAAAATGTTTCACAGTGCCACAGACTTCTTTAAAGCTTACTTAAATGGCATGTATGAACGTGGTTGGAAATTTCAGCTGTTGGTTCTGCAACACTCCTACAGATCAACTTTTTATCATCTCTATGGTCCTGCTGGACATACTGAGGGAGAGTATGTAGAGATTAGCCCTTGTAGTGAGTTGTAAGCAAAGTCTATTGATACTTGCACACTGCATTATGAAATCTGCAATGCTTTATTTGGAAATAGCTTTCTTCCTTATTAAATCACAGATCTGCTCAGAAAGTTATAATTTGGAACAATAAACCTAACTACAAGGAAAATATCTGAATATCATTTTCTTTACCAGGTAATTTAATATGAATTTTTTTTCTTGTGAAGTCAAGCTGAAAGGATGTGACAGGGGTTGTTCAGGAATGGAATTGATTTAGATCAGGAAGTTTTGGTAAGGGTCACGGTTCAGAAATCTCTAGAGATCACTGGATCTTGTCAGGTTTTTTTCAAACACTGAAATAAGAGCTGGAGCAATTCTCTGTAGCACTGGTAGTACACTGCTGCTCTGTCTCTGGGAGCCCAAGCCCATATTAGGAAAACACTGCAGAATGCCCTTATGGCTGTCTTAATTTAAGAAAATACAAAACATGCTCTTAATTTTAAGCACAAGCTTAGGTTTCCAAATTGAAAGTATGCTTAAAGATTTTCTTGATGACTGAAAGGTTCCTATAAATATTCATATATGGACACATCCTCTACCAGATCACCCAAATTAAATTCCCTGCTTAGACTCTAGATGAGGCAATATACTGAAGAAACTTTTTAAAGATAAAGGGTTAATGTAATTTTGTGTAACTTCAGTGATTAAGCTATTAGTCACTTAATCTATTCCAGTCTTTGGCATTCTCTCTGGAGTCAAAGGAGGGGATAAAGTTTTCCAGAGGCTGATTAATTCTCTGCCTAAAATTAGGTGCAACGAACTACATCACAAACAAAAATGTCTCCCCTCTAAGGAAAATAACACCCTTCTTTCTTGAGACTCAGATACGGAGGATGTTGCAGCATTTCTAGGAATATTGCAATTTGCTATTTCTATTCTGGTATCACATCGTGCTCCTCACAGAGGTCATCCCTCTTGTACTTAGCAAATACAAATAAACAGAGCCCTGCCTTTACTTTGTAAAAGTTCTGGTGTGCTTTGGAATAGTGGGCAATCAAACTCTCATTTAGTAAATGTTACTGATTATATGCACTATGTAGCATGAATAAACACTCTGTGTTAATTAGCACTCTATCAATATTCCATCATTTGAAATTTCTCCTACCATCATCTTCTGTTGTTTTCTTAACTACAAAAAATAATTGTCAAATACTCTCTGTAATGCCCTGTTTATAGTCTACATAAATTTAAATGAAGTGGCATTATTGCATATTATGCATAATGCCATAAAGGCTTTAATTGCTTGAAAAGTACAGTAATTACAAACAAACAAATTTTGACTTACTTTGTTTCTTTTACTGTTCATTAGGGATTTTCCATTAATCCACAACTTGAACTTTCTTTGAAAACCTCTACAGGTTTATAGTCACTGTAGTCCTTGTTAGTATTTGCTTCAGAGGGAATGGTTGCTCTCAAATTTGATGCATTCCAAATTTTACTCAGCAACATTGTATTAGTTCTGTGTTAGTAGATATTTAGAACACAACTTTAGATATGGAATTTGATAGTGAGATGGAGAGAAAAGAGAAGAATTTTTTTCAAGTGAAGCGGTTAACTTCCACCAAATAAGATTAATTGTAAATACTTAATAAGTTATCCCACTGTTTATCATATACTGGCTTTAAGACCATCTTTTTCCCAAGTTTAGAACTGAGAATAACCCCAGAACTGAGAATAATCCCTTGAGAACTGAATTTAACTAGATACTGTTAAATAACTTTTTCTTTTTCTTTTTTTTTTTTCTTTTTTTTTTTTTATTTGCAGTACCTTCAATGTTTTGGCATTTTGCTGTATGTAGTAACCTAAAATAATTAATCTTTGGGATGTGAGATCACACATTTGATATCTGTACAAATATTGTTGTGTACTTTTTCTCAGTGCAGAAACAGAGAAAAGAGCTTAAATACCTCTAGGGAGTTTGGACCCAACTCTCATATAAATTATCCAGCTTAGAGTATCCAAGCTAAAATTTAAAAATGAATAATAAAATGTTAGTGTCTTCCTGGTATCTGATCTCGCTTAAATAGAGTACTCACATATCTTCAATGTATAAAACCATTGTGGTTCACAGTGATTCTGATGATATTTTGTCCTCCTATAGTCTATTAAATGTGCAATTCACTTGAAAAAATTCAGAAATGTCTCCATCAATTAATATTGTTTTTCTCTCATACTATCATGTACTTGTTAATCTTCCCATCTAACTTCTCCTGAATCACTGGTGATCCAGCACAGCTGCCATGCTATCACTACAGTCCAGACATTGAATGTGTTGACAACTACATCCACTTATCTGTGCCTGGTAACAAATTAGCTGTGCATATATATGAGCAATCTAACTCTAGTACCTTTTTTATATTATATTATTAACATTTTGTATTGTCTACTTGTGCCAGTTTGAGGCTGCATGCTACCTTTAAGAATCGCAAAGCTGCAGACCTCCAGAAACTAGAGAGGTCCAGGATGTGTACTGGAAAGTGTAATCTTTGTATTTCTTCCCATAATCATGCATCCCTATAAATATGGCTGTAAAGTCAGTATCTTCCCTTTTCCATCAGCTCTCTTCTCCCAGGAAGGATGCCCAGGTTCTTATCTCTTGCAAAGGAGAGAGACCTGCTTGTCAACCTTAGTGATGCTGCTAGTTAGGCCCAAGGCAATTGGAGCTGCCAAGCTGAATTTTGTGCTGTGTCACAAATACTTTCAGTATGGGGGTAGAGAAGCATGGTAGGGAGGGGGCATTTAAGTCCTGTGGACCTGAGGCCTGGTTGCAGGGGGAGGCTTTTGAGGGTTCTAACCTAATGAAGTTGTTGTAAGTCCAGGTTGCAGGATTGGGCCAAAGCTGGATATGAATTTGTGTATTTTATATGCTTTGCTATGCTCACTACTATGTAGACCTGTAACTTTGTAGCTTGTGAATTGCTTCTCCATTTGAACTTTCCAACAATTCTCCAATCCATTGCATGAGCATTTTCTTTTGCCCCTTTTGGAGCAACAGATCAATCTGTCTGCTCATTAAACCACTAAATGCCACTAAAGTTGGCATTGACTTAGTAGCCAATGCAATGAGAAATTAAACAGCCGTGGGCAATACCAAGACACAAGTTCCACAGACATACACATACACATAAGACAGGGAAAAAAAAAAAAAAAAGAGAGAATGGGGGAAAAAAAGTATTTATTCTTATAGTAATTTAAAAAATTGTGTCAGGTTAATGTCTTTCAAGTTGTAGAAGATATATGGGGACATTCAGTAATTGAATGCATGGGCTTATACTAATAGCAGATAGAAGACTTGATGTTTCTCAATTCTCCATACTCTCCTGGTGAACTGATATTGCAAAATTACAGTTTGCTGGCAGAGAGCTAAAAATTGTTTGGATTCCTTAGAGGAAGAGAAGATCACCTACAGTGTACTGACAGAAAAGGCTGGAAGTGCTGAGTTCTTTGATCATTGGGAAGAAAGAGATCTAAAATCATTCTGCACTGCAAATATTTTCTAGGAAGAGAAACACACCTATAATATTAAGGCATGAAGGGTTTTGCTTCATTTAGAAGTCATATTAATTTAGCATGGATTACATTCTGAAGGTAAAAATATGGACAAATCCATCAGGCTAAAAATTACACCAGCATAATCTATCTTCATAAAACATACACAAACAAAAGGCTAAATCACTGCATATCAGCTTTATTCTTAACTGAAGTCTTTGCCACAGATAAACATTGGTAACGACTTTTTAAATTCCTGGCTCTGCTGAAGAGTTATCTTCCATTGGGTTAATGGCATAATACTGTGGTTAGAGCTCATTGTGGACAAGTAGGACCATTAATTTCATGCTGCCAGGTTCAAAAACTGTTAGGGTCACTCTGGGTTTCTGAGTAGAAACCCACTAAATTCTTTAGATTCTTCCTTACTTATTTACTGTTAGGCATCTGTTTTGAATAGTGAATTTGTCATTATAAATGTAGAATGTTTGCAATGCAGACTTAATTAGGTTCACTTTTTTACTTCCCCTGTGCCGCCTCATTTCTATGATATGAGATCAAGTTAGAGCCCACCCATTGTGAATGGGTCAGACCACCTCACAGAGAAATGGAGGTTATCTGTTGAAGCAGAGAAGGAGAAGTATCTCTTTTAGGTATGCTAACTTGCCTTTTGGTGTCATTTTATTTTTGTTCACTGACTACACAGGGACTTTTGCCCCTTACATAGACTATCTGAATCCTGGGGGGGAAAGCTGTTTAGCTGCTTGAAATTAAATGTGTCCTTTAATTTAAAAAAAATCTCATCAGATGCAAATCTGTAAAAAGTCTTACTTCATCTCTTCTGGAAACAGTGTTGGCTTGAGCTAACTTCTGTGATCTTGTCAATATTTTGGAAGACAAGAAACATCATCATGGAGGAGCTCTTTCTTCACCATTTTGAAAGCATGAAAGATAGATATCTCTAAGTATATCTGATGCATGATTCATGCATTGCCAAGGCTTTGTTGCACAAATACATGTCTTCAGCTTATAAGGAAGAAAATCAAGAGGTAATGTGATTATTTCTCAGAAGTATCTCTATAGGAAGGAAAACTCAGGTACTTAAAAGGGTTTGGAATCCAGTGAGGTAAGGTTTAATCAAAGTTAACAATAGCACATTTACTCTGAAACTATGCAAATGAGAAAAACAAGACAGTTTTTTAGCAATCAAGATTTGGAACAAAGTACTGGGATAAAGCATACGTTTTTCTACCTCTTCAAGTCTTACATACATCTTGCTGGAAGATTTACAAGTCAAATAGAAATTTAGTTCAATATTACTCTGTGGCCTGAGTGGCCTCGAAGATACTAATCTGTGAACTAGCCAGTGAAAATCTTTGGCCTGCAAAGGATGACATGGTCATGATGTCTCTTCTGTTCCTACAGGCCACAGGCTGATGAAGCCAGCTGTATTAGCTTGCTCAAGAGTTTGTTGTTGTTCTTGCTCAAGAAATTCACTGTAAACCACCTCCTTGGTTCTACATTTATGTGTATATAAATAGGCTTGAGACCTGAAAATTAAGTCATGAGCAGAGAGGATGGAGAGTGTCACCAAGCGAGCCAGCAGCATGACATTTTAAAGCTGCTGGCTGACTGCAGAGTGGTATGCAGGCATATACATAAAGGATATCGGGAAGCAGGAGACATATATCAGAGACAGCAGCTGGCATATCAGGTCTGGGACAGCTTCTACCAGGAGAAGAAAACAGATTGCAATTCCAGGCAGAGTCTTAACTCTTCTCTCCTTGGCTATGGAGCTTTTTTCTTTCATTTATTTGTATAACCCAAATAATACATTTCCAAGATCGGTCTCTTTACTGTATACTTCTGGCCTTAAAGTGCTAAAGCACAGTTTATTCTGTTATCTCACTGTAAAAGTGGGATAAACCTAATTGATTTCCACCCAGTATTTTGAACTCAGAAGAGCAGAGTAACTTCAGATTCATCACTATGTAAGTGAGAATGATATTAGGCGTTAAATTTAATACAACCCTTCCCTGCACAAAAGAGGGCCAAATTCTCTGCCGATGTAAACTGACAGAGCTCAGTTGGAAATAAAAAGAGATTCTGACCTGAAGTTCAGAATACTTAAAAACTACCTAGAGAGAACAACTGAGTAGGAGGACATATTGTTTCCTACTTTATTTCATGACTTCAGCACAACTACTTTTCTCAGCACGAGCCCAAGTCATCAAAGTTTTTTACTGCAGTCATTCACTACAGGCTTTCTCTACTATCCTGCTGTGGACGTCAGTGTGATGCCACAAGCTCTCTTGCACCTGCAGTCATGGCTTCTAAACAGATTTGTGTCCTCTGGAAATCAGGACACATTTGTCCTTGTGATGTAATCCCTTCTTCCTTGGAGAGACAAATTGTGCTCTGCCAAAAATAACCTTCTTGCTGTTACTTTCCTGAAATGTTCTTGAAGGGATATGATGTTATCGATAAATGTTATGCTGACTAGACATGACAAGCAAAGGGGTCAAGGATGTTTTGGTGTGTGAAAGTGAGAAGTAGGAGATAATGACAATTTAGTGAAAAGTAACAAGTTAAAAACTGACAATAATTGATGTATTGTAATACGTAATATTGTAGTAAACAATAGGAAATTAGGTAATATTGCAAACAAAAGTGAAGTGGGGAAGTGCTTCAGAAATAGGAATGGGTAAGAAGTTCTTTCTTTTAGAAAGAGACAAAAGAAAAGCAGAGAGAAACAATAATTATTCTTCCCAGAGTAATAGTGCAGTAAAGTAAATCAAGCTGTCTCTAAATGAGGTGCTCTATCTGACTGTGTCATTCAGAGTGCCAGGAAGAAGGTTAGGTGTGCCAATACTCTCTGGAGCTCTTCAAGAAAGTGCTATGTCTTCTGGACAAATCTACTAAATAGAGTAGATTTTCATGGAACATCCTTCTTGCACAAAGCGGGTATTTTCTACGTCCCTTGCAAAAGGTCACCCATGAGGTTCAAACTGTTCATCCTCCTGAACATGGTTTAAATATATGAAATGTTTAATTTAATCAGAAAGCCAGTTTTGCCTTGGAGCCAAATTTTATGGATAGTCATGCACTAAGGAAACTTTCTCAATAATAGTCAGCAGTGTGAACTGGATTCTTTCTCTGTTCTGAATCCAAAATACACTTCTCTCTTCCCCTACCCCTCCCCTTTTCCTTCTCCCTTTTTTTTTTGGTTTTTTGGTTTTTTTTGTTTTTTGTTTTTTGTTTTTTTTTTAAACCTAAAACTTGTACAGTTCATACTCTGGTCTGTCTTGCAAACTGTTAACAACTAAAATTTCAACACAATTAGAAATGCTTATCTCATTAGAAGGACTGGGAAAGTGGTGCAATAAAATAAAATTAAATTACCACAGTATCTTGGGTATTAGTGACAATTTAGGAAAATGATAGGAACAAGAATAGCTGAGGAAGTTTTACAGCTCCCCAATGTCTAACACTGTAGCAACTATTCAAAACAACTGTTATTTCTTTTTGATGTTTGCTTTTCATAACAATTTTTTGGCACCAGATTTCTTCAAACCATGTATTAATATTTCTTCTTTTTATGCTTGTGAAGTCCTCAAGAGTCCTTGAGAGTTCTGATGTCTGGATCATATTTATGAGGCATCTGTTTTCAAAACTGAGGGCACCTGTTACTAAATTCACTCCATATGAATCATATGATGCTTGATTCTACTGAAGTTTCTGGAAAGAGCTCGAATCAAAGTGGTGCCATGTGCCCCAGGGCGGGGCTGCAGACTCTGGAACCAAATGTTACCCATTTGGAAAACCCTTGGTAACATATGCAGGTGGTGATTTCCTAGCAGGCTTCAAAGGTCTGTGCTCTACATCTGCCTTTCACCAGAAGAGAAATATACCCTTGGGAGACAATGAAAAGAAAGGTGGAGACCAGTGCAGCTAATCTGTGTCTGAGAGCATTGTGACAGAAAGCAATATCAGCAATATCATTGATGCATTTTGGTATTACTTTTCCAGATTGCTGCTGTTGGGTGCCTGTATACATTCTCTGGTTCATAGCGCTAAATAATTTTCACTAATGTCTGGTGCATGAAGGTAAGTCATGGGGGTTATAGAAGTGATCCAGCCTCGGACTGCTTTGATACCATGTCTAGGCAAAGACTACTCAAGGGGAGATATGTAGATCAGTCCTGAGTTATCCATAAACCATAGACAAAACATGGCTGTGCTGCACCATTCAGAGAATCAAAACCTGAACTGAGCCTTAAAATCCCTCAATGAATAATACAACCTGAGTATCAATCCAAATCACCACTCAGCTGCCTGAGAAAGTAAGATAAAGAAGCTGGGAGGTTTCATTGTTAGTTTCAGCATTGGTTTCATCTGACAACCCTGCATATCTACACAATCATAGATATGCAAAAGAGAAGTAAAAGGAAAAGCACACAAGTGAATCCCATCTATGGATAAAGAAAGATAAGGGGAAACTCCATTATATTTCCAGAGATAAACATCCCAGATGGTATAACACATTCAGGCATACCCTTGCCCACAGTCATGCAAATCAGGGGATAAAAGCTTTAAGATTTGGATCAGAAATTGGGAATTGCTTCTCAAACACTACATCTTGCCTACATGGATACCCTTTCCCCTTAGTCAGGAAACTGGCTTACCTGGGTGGGTAAGTGAATATTTAACTTGTAAATTTGCAACCTTGGGTTGCAAGTACACACATACAATTTTTCGTGCACTTTTTGGGTGATTATAGTAAATTCTTGTTTTTAAATTGTAATAGTGAATCTCTCAAAACTTGTGATGCTGCCATATTAGATCTGTGAGTGAAAGTTCAAATTAATCGTTTGCTTGGGCCTTGCAGATAAGCCTGTGCGTGAAGCTCCAACAAATTGTGTGCGTGAACCTTATCATCTAGTCTCATTTCATCTCAATGTCTTCGCTACAAAAAGGTTGCTGTGTTGAGGTCAGAGTAGATATTTTATTATTTCTTTGTGTAGAGGAACCTGCCATAGATTTTCATATGTAATTATGCCATTGTTTACCTATGTTTACTGATAAAAACTGTCTTGGCAAAAAGCTTGAACCACGATTTGACTTCTAAAATGCATTTGATTCCTTATTTTCCTATGATAAATATTGTTCATGATTTTAAAGCTCTTGGGTCTTAATAACTCAATATCAAACAGGTAAAAATTCCTGTAATTCTCTTCTTTGCAAAAAATATCTGAAGACAAATGAAATAAATAGCAAGACCTCAAATCTCTGAAAATATTGAGGACAGGGTTATGTCTGTAAATATGACAAAATATGCATAATCTTATCTGTGAGGTTTGTTCATATAATAGTCAATTAAAATATAATGTGCAAATGAAGTTAATGTAATTACACATTTTATATATATATGCACATTGATCACACAAGTATTTATCCTACTTTTCTTTAGATGTAGGTCCATATAGTTATGGGAGACTTGACTTCTGTCCCAGTTTAGGGCCACGAGCTACCTGAAACTGGAGGACAAAAATGACACTTACTGCTTTTGAAGAGTAGGAATGATGATACTGAATGCTGATGGGAAGTTTAAAGGGTGATTCTATTTACAGGTGCATATATGCAAAAGGCAATCAGGAAGAATGAATGCATCCACAAGTTAAGCCAAGTCTATCGGACTAAAACCATCTAGAATCTTCCACCCCTTCCACCCTCAGCAGGCCTGAGAGTAGACCAGAACTGCCTTCCCAATCTTATGCCTACATGGCCTCAGCAGGCTGTATGACACAGCTCAAAATTCACTGCCAGCTAGAAGTCATCTCCCACACAAACCATGAAATGAGAGGAGATGTGCACTCTTCCTGGAGAGAGAGTGGTGAAGGGAGAAGAGACTGATATCAGCCAGGCACTGCCCAGAGAGATAACACAAGAAAAAACAAGTCTCCCCTAAACTGGGGCAATAATCTAGAAGTTGAAAGAGCACCCAGGATCTCTTGGTATGTATCATACAGTTCAATCCCTCTAAGCATTGAAAATAGACATGTAATCTGTCTATACATATCTCACCTGATTGGCAGCAAATCAGTCATGTTTGTGGTCATTCATTTGCACTGCTGTAGCTTAGCACCATACTAATATCCATCAAAATTTACAAAAGCCGAGGGCTCTGCTAAGTGCCCTCCAGTATAATAGAATATGCAGCCACTTGATACAGAACAATCTTAAAATATCCAGTCAGAAAGATACACAAAGGAAACATCCCAAAACAAAAGGAGTGACAAAGCCTTTTTAAAATGTTTCTTCTGAATTCTCTAATGTGCTGTCCATTTAGTGAAGTAAGCTTGAAGATGTCCATGGAAATGAGAGATGATCTCATTGTTTTTTTTTTTCTAATTGAAGTAAACAAACTTTATAAACAGCAGATATTTGCTTCCTGTACTTTTGTTTTGGAAATGATCCACAAAAGGAAGGACCAATATTTAAGTGCATTCCCAGAGGCAAACCTGCTGGGTTGCTCTAGTGAGCTACACTTTCCATTTAGGTATCTGAAATAGCAGTCAAATTACCTAGCACTTTCCTTCCTGAATTCACCATGTTTATTTTCCTGAGCTTTTTGGAGCCTTTCCCCCATTTCAGACCCTAAGTCTGTTCTTCCTCTCTCCATTCATCATAGTCTGTTAGAGGCCTGACTCTGTGTTGGATGATGTTAATGGTTTTGAATACAAATAACACACAAAAAAGAGTATCATGTAGTTAACATGTTGCTTGTTCAAAGCCTCACTAGTTCCTTCAAAAGAAACTGAGGGGGCTTTCTCAATTGAGGGCTTGTTTTTCTGCTTCCTGTTGCTGTATGCTTCACCTCTTCACCTTTTTGTTGTTCCCCAGCTAGCAAGTACCATCTGGAACGATCTGATATTTTAATTGTTTCAACTATTATAGTTGGCTTCTCCAAACTGAGCACCTAATCCTCCGTGTCAAATTCCAACCCCTCCTGCTTTTTTATTTTAAAGATCTGCCATCAGTCCTACTGATCCAGAATCACATATAAGAAAAATATCCTAACTTTTCTCTAGATCCTCACTCTATGTTCACTTGCAATGATTTCCATGCACTTGCAATGCTTAAATATTACTTCTTTGGAAGTCTGTGTACTACACCCTTCGTCCTTTTCACTGTCTTCACTAATTTTTTTTGGAACTTGCCTCTGCATCATGATATTTTAAGGATTCTGATGAAGTCCGTGCAAGTCACATCCACTCCCCTGAACTTCCAAGTATGCTTCAAAGCCATGCATTACATTATTTTCAAGTAACATACTCTTAAACATCCTTGATTGATAAATGCTTGATTGATAAACAATTTAAGTTAGCAGCTCAGAAGGTTGTTTCTTAGAGAAAAGTTAATCATATGAACTGAATGTTTTGTCTTCTGTGATCCAGTTTTTAAAGTTGAAATAGTTGCAATATCCAGCTGGATCTCACTCCTCTACTGAGATTTAGTACAAAGGGAAGGGGCTTGAGCCCTTAATTCAGCCTCTAGGTCTTAGGGGGTTGTGTTTATTCCCATAAGGTCAGCAAAGAAAAGCAGGACATGACACAACAATAACCTGAACACAACTTTTGTTTCTATCTATGGGTTGTCTGGGATACGTCTGCTCCAAGTTTTCTGTTGAGATAATTTTTCCAAGTATGAATATGTGTAACACAGATATACTGATCATGGTGATTCCTTTAACAACCAAGGGAAAGCAGCAGTATTTTCAGGCCATGATTCATCTAATCCATTTGAAACATGTAATTTAGTCTGTGACAAATTGCAACCGAGAATTTCCTATTTCCGTCCACTCTCCATGAAGGGAGTCTAGACTATGTACTTTAGATAGATACTAAACCTGAAGACTTTACAAATCAAGCTGTGTTCATTTCACCTGTGACATGACTCACCATCTCTCACTGTATTGCTTATTGTTTTTTGTCAATAAATATAGTAATATACACTAAATCTGCATTAGATGTTGCAGTTTGCAGTAGGCTTTCTGAATATGGTCTGGAAATGTAATCTAGGATTCACAAGTATATATATGCAAATATATTAGTCACAATAAAACCACAGTGACTGACATATTACAATAAAAAAGGGATTTTGCTGGATTAGGTATCTTTGAATAGTCTAGACTTTGGTTCTTTATTCTGCTCCACTTTTTGTAATATATCTGAACTAGAGTTCTATTTTAATTTGTTTCTCCCCCAAGCAGCACGTTTCCATAATCCATGAATAACAAGACAGGTGGAATTTGGCATAGCTGGGCAAACACTTTGTACATCCAGGAAGAAGGAAATGACTGGGTTCGTCGTTGGTGGGACAATACAAGGAAGCAATTTATGTTCTTTAATAGGAAGATGTGCATTTCTCAGGCTCCAGGGAAAAAAAGATGTTGCTCTCAGACACTTTGTATCTGAGTAGCAGCAAAGTGATGACGAAGCAGGAGAAATTAGGTCTGGTAGATTTGAAGGCAGGCATTGTGGAACACTGAACAGTCAAATCTTATAAAGCGTGACATTTTCCTGCTCCTGTCTTCCAACCTCAGTTGTGGAAAAAAAAGTGTGGTATTAGGGAGGAAATACAGAGAGACACAGTGAGACAACAAAATAACACTGAAGGAGGGAGGCCAATATAATGAAGCTTATGTAGAGTGGGTATCCATTGAGAGAAAAGTAGTGATTCAGTGATTCCATCTTCAAACAGAACAGTAATTTGCATGTAATTCTGCAGGCCCGTAAATCAAATCTTTTAACTACTTTGTTAACAATCTGCCTGATGCAACAGAAATAATGTTTGTTAAACCTGTGAGAGTATAACCTGGGAAGGACTTGCAAAGATACTAGGAAAGAAGATGAGAATTCAAAATGATTCTATTGTGCTGTTGACATGGCTGAGAAAAATCTGGGATGACATAAAAACAGAAATTGTGAGACAAACAAGAGAGAGAGAATAGGTAGCAGCTCTGCAGACAGTTGAAGAGTCGTAACTGTTGAACAAATGTTGTCATGTTCAAGATTGTCATGTGAAAAGCAAACATATAAGCAGGACTATCACTTGTAAAATACAAAAAGTCATCTGAGCATTGACAAGATTTTAGATCAGCTACCATGCGTTGCTTTCTACACTCTACTGCAGAAAAAATGTGAAGAAATTGAAGAGAGTTCAGAAGAGACTGAGTGAACGATCAGTAAAAGAAATGTTTTCACAGCTGCAACTGCCAGTTTGAAGGTTTGAAAAAAGCCTAAACACTCAGTTCTCTGACTCAGTAGTATCAAAGAAATTAATTAGTTCCACTTGGTTAATTAATTTGTTTTGATAGACTTTGACATTCTAAGGCAGATTGGTATATTAGATTAGATTGCCTGGATATGCTTTAAATGATATTAATGACAATAACACAAATCTTGCGTTTCTTTTTAAGTACTTTTAGAGAGTATTTTAAAACCCTAATTTGGAAGTGGGTATTTCTCTTTCAAGGGTGTAGCTTTGTTTGTTCTGAGGTTTGGACTTTGAAACTGGGAACTATCACAAACTATTCAAAATGTCTCTGAGAGATGAGGCAGATAATATTAGCATTTGTTTTGAAAAATCTCTCCATGTCAGCAGGAGCTCTAGGCTCTGTATTTGCACTAAGAAGAAAATACAGTGCAACAAAATTAGAAAGACAGGGGGAAAAAATCCCTGGGAAGAAGCATGATTGTCTTAGACCCTGATATTTAAGAGCATCAGAATATTTTCCTGCCCTTTTTTAATCTGTTGCTCTCTTACCTCTGACTCATTGTGCACTATACAATATCTTACCAGTTATCATTACTATTATTGTTGTTGTTATTATTGCTTTTATTAGTAGCATTATTATTTACCCCTCTCTTTTCTTTGTACTTGAACTGGAAGCCTGAACTTTCCTCATGATGAGGCCCCTAAACAGGAAGCTAAACAAGAATAAGAAGAGCAGCTGGAATCATAGCCATGGGAAAGGAAAAGTGTCAGGATGGTGTCCTGGGATCCCTAACATTTGCACTGGCTTCTTCCTTTCTTATACTCCACTGAGAGGATCTTTGCAATCACTCAGGCAGGAAGAAGAGTTCCACAGCCACTGCTTGCCTTCCGTTTTCCAAAACGAGCAGCAGGAAGGAGACAACAGTGCCTAAATAACCAGCTAAGCAGACAGCCAAAAATGTCCTTATCATTTTCTCTTCTCCCTGTGCAGCTCTGAGACCCCAATCAATATCAGGGCCAAAATATTAGAGCAAGCAGATAGGCAGTCATCCTGTCTGCCTAAGGGTGCACTGGGCTTCCTGTCTATTTATTTTTCTCCCTTCCTAGTTCTTCTTTTATTTCATTCTCTCCCTCCATTGCCCACCATAACTGTTTACTCTTCCTTTGAACGTGGTTTCATTTCTTTCTGTTCCTCTTATTCTCAAGGAAAAATATGTGAGAACACTTCATATTCCCTTAAGTTTCTCTATTTCTTCTTTAAAGTCTCTCAGCCCCTCCTCAGCATGATTTTTTCTTCACAGAAAAGGTCTAGCATCCTTCCCCTATCTCTGAGATGAACATGTATTCTTCTCCAGTGCTACCAGACGCATCTCAGGCAGCCTCCTTTATGGGAGCAAGATAAGACAATTTTGTGCAAGAGATTAATACCTGTGAGCAGCATTAAGAACATGAGCTCCAGTCCTCAGCAAGGGAAAAATAAGTTGCTTAAGCCCTCAGTTTAAGCCCGGTGAGCGAGCCCGGTGGAAACACAGTGGAGAAAGAGGATGCCACACATCACACACTTGCAAGATCCTGTCTCAAGGAATTGCATTACAGGGAGGAAAATATCTTCCAACAAAAACCTGATCCTGACACCCTCTCTTTTGCTCTTTCGCTTGCTTGGGAGCATTTTCTATCACAACTCATCGAAGTTATAGCACTCTGCTCCTACTAATCCTGACTAGGAAGAGACATCCTAGTCCTGGCAGCTGGTGTAAGTGATGCTTCACAAAAAGGTTGAAAATCCATACTTTTTGACAGAAGGTGGTGGCTGTGACCAAAATGAACTTGCAGAGGTGTAGGGAAAGGAGTCCAGAGAGGAATGTGAGCATAGAAGTTGGGGACTAAAAGAGAGGTCCTGGAGTCTGAATCCCATTCAGCTTCTTCATATTTTATTTCCTTTCTTTTGGGAATTAAAATGAAAAAAAATTATGCTTGTGTAGGAATCTCTACAACATCACCAGGTCACCTGGGAAGGGTGAGGTGAATGTTTTTCCAAGAGCAAGATGTGTAAACTGGGTTTTGTAATATGAACTCAGCAGTGTAATCTTAGCATTGAATTCCCTGTACAGGAGACTCAGGCTGTTTGCTTTCCTGTAAGGCTACTTCTCCTCTTTTGTTATCGCTGTCAGAGGTCAAACTCTGAGCTGTTAAAAGAAAAAAAAAAAAAGGGGGTAAAGTTGATTTAAAGCTAGTTATATTTCTGGGCAGGATTTTAAGGCAGGACTGGCTAGTCCAAAAAAGAGTCAGTGAAGTGCAGACTCATCCACATCCAGGAAATTAATTGTCTCAGGTAGGAATTAAGCATTTCTAATGCCTGTCAGCTGATGGTCAGTCTATGTGCAATGACTTCTTTTCTGTCACTGCTCTGTGGTATGAACTAATGTTGACAGTTTCAGCCAGCAGAAGGAACAAATAGCTCAGGCTGACTGAGTTGTGTGGTTTGTGACTCTGGATCTCTGACACTTACCTGAGGGACTGGCCCCTGTTCCCCATCTGTTTAAGCTGCTGTTTCCTGGGTTCAAAAAGGACAGCACAGGTATCATAATAAGTGCAGACTGTGGCCACTGCCAGCAAGTGTTTTAGCCTCCTTTTTTTCCAGACTAAACAAGCACAGATTCCTTAACCTCTTTCTGCATGTTGTGTGCTGTAGGTCACTGTTCCATTAGCCATGAGTGGCTTGGTTTTAACTACCACTTCATAAAATATAAGAATCACTTCTGATACATGATTGATGCTTAGGTTCTGAAGGTAAACATCAGCCATGGAAGGTGCTGTAGGAAGTTGTCACATAATTTTACCTCATGGGCTCAGCTGGAGCATTAGCTGAGAATGGATTGAATTTATATTGAGTCAATCTGCATATTCTCTATGCAAACAAAGATGTTGCAGCATTTATATTGTGTGTGTGCTGTTCTAAAAGATACTCAGGGCTTTCTGATATAAGAAGGAGAAAAACAAACCTAACTTTTCTCTTTTTAATCTACAAAGGTCCTGTTGTTTGCAAATAATTTGTAATGTCATGTTGTGGTAGGCCTGAACAGGCCAAAATAGGCTTATACATGTCCTGGCTTGCCCAGACATGACTTTCTGCTCTCCCTCCTTCTGTTTTGGGGAGAAGCAACCATTGAAAAGAGAACAAAGAACCTGGAGCCACTGAGTCTAAGGACCCTGGCTTGCCCAGACTTGTTTTGCTCCTGTTTACATCCTGTGGTAAACAAGGTACACACACTTGGCTTGTGCCTGCCTCATGCAAGGCCTACGTTTTTTCCAAATTTGGGTAAAGCAAGCCTTTGGCTTCACCTAATAAGGTCAGGCTTGGCTAACTGCCATTCTTATTGGCTATTCTGTGTGCCAAGGCCCATTAGTCTTGGCCTGTATTGATAAAAAGAGATGAGCAGGTAACACAACATGCTCTGCCATTGTATTTGTGCATGCTTGCTTGCTTGCCTACTGTCACCTGCTGCAATTGCTCTCTGCTTTTGGCAGTGTTCTGTCTCACTGCCTTATTGCATCCTGAACTGCCTGGAAATTGCCTGCCTCAGCTTTACCAGGAACAGGCTCTAAATGCCTCCGCACGATCAGCCTGCACAGCCAGCGTGACATTGTGCTGAGACTGCACATCACAAGACTTCCTGCCTACACCTGAAAGCCTTGTACCAAGATGGGAAGTCCTGGAGATACACAGATCATTCAGAGAAATCAGGATAAGGTCAGAGATTGTCTGCCTCCTTTTTCCAGCAGCCTGTGAAGCCAGGGAAGATTCAGAAGCCACAGTGGCTGACAAGCCACCAGCAGAACCCTCTGAAAGCATTTTAGGTACTCTCTGAAGCCCCACGAGTCAGGAGACTAATATTTTGTGAGTAAATACTTAAAAGCCTCTTGTAACTCACCATTGGCTTCTGCCATAAGTGGAAAGGAGCTCCTTGAGTCCATCTAGTGGATAAGTGGTATAATTAACCAGAAGCAGTGTATTGACCATAGGAACCTTCTTGTCCAGTTCAATTGAGTTAATGTTTATATTATTAGTAGTTATTTCTTAAACGTTCTAGATCCTATATTATTGTCTGTATAATGTTTCCATGCTTGTTGCAGAAGAACTTGATTATTATTAAAAGTAGTGGTCGGGGGGGTGAGACTCCTAAATACCAAAATTAATAAACAATATTAATTTGGAAAAATACCATCTCATAATCAATTAATTACCCCTCCATTACATGTTGTTTAAAGACAACTTACTTTATCGGCTCACTTGTGAAACAGTTTATTCAGGACAAAACCATAGCACAAAGCACTGAGGGCAAGGCAATGGAAATGATCTTCCTGCTCACGCCCTATTAGCAAGGGTATTGGCTTTTGATCTGTGTTATAAGTTTGGATACCTTTGAAGTTTTCTGTTTTAAATGTGTCATGAATATTCCACAATGTTGTTTTGTGTATGTTTTTTAAAATCAAAATTAAATCTTAGATTCCTATTTAAATGCATGAAATAACTATTTTTTCATTAGTTTGCTTTTAACTGCCAAGTCATCCTATGAACTCATTACTTGACCATGTGTTTGTTCATCTAGAGAGAAGAGAAGCAGGAGAAGGGAAAACAACCTTCCCTGCTAAAATTTATTCTCAAATATTTATTTTTCACTAAAGTAAATCAAGCAGGAAAAGAACAAGTTGTTTTAAATTAATACAAAAAAGTCAAGAGACATTAAAAAAAATTTAAATCCAAATGCTTTTCATTGGAAGCTGAAAAACCAGAAAAGCAGTCAGCAGTGTGTCACAGTCTAGAGCAGTGAAGCAAAAACAAAGTAAACCCTTCATCAACAGCAAACCAGACTGCCAAAAATTCCCTCTCCACAGAGTTATGTTAGTCTTTCCTTTGGCACTGTGGACACCCTGATAGAATTTATTCAATGAATTGATGCTTGAGGAAGTAGGGGAAGAAAAAAAAGAAAAAATTAGAGAGAGGGTAAAGCAAGCAAATAACCTGCACAAGCAAACAAAAAAGGACCCTAATGAGAAACAAATGTTACTCAGCTGACCAGATTTGTCATCTCTGTGAGGTGGCAGCTCTGGACTCCTGCTGACTTCACAACTCAAATGTCACCTTGTGTCATGGGAAGCAGCAGCTCTGCCTCTGGTGATGCATTGGAACTATCCAGGATCTTGTGACTCTCCCAGAGGCACTCATCCAGCAAATTTTTAGTGCAGGGTTTTGACTCTTCACAGAAGTGCTGCCATCAGGCAAAATCAAGCGAAAACAAAAGAAAACAAAACAAAACAAAACAAACAAAAAACCCCCCAAAAAACCAAACCCAAAACCCAACCAAATCTACAATTTTGATAGATAAAATTCCTTTTAAGCTATTATGTTACCTGCTTTTCCATTTCGAACACCTTTTTTATTGAAGATTTGATTCATCTTCAGGTTAATGCTGGTTCTGACCAGAATCTTTCTGTAACACAGAGGACTGCTGGCACTAGGCAAACAGTTAACTAGTAGGGAGGTTCAGAAAATAAGAGAAGAAACACTTTGAATCCTTCTTTTAGGAATAGTCTGCACTTCCAGCTGAGACAGATATGCTTGTTTCTGATGATAAAAATTTTCTGACCATCTCTCCCTCATGTTTGTAGAGGAGGAAAAAACAAACTGTGCTGGTTCGAGGCTAATCGGAATATTTTAATAGAGAAAATTTTATTATAGGCTGTGAAAGGAAAACGATGATGTCTACTTCACGCATAGGCTTGCTGAGATGTTTAAGAAAAGAATACAAAACAAAGATATGCCACTGGGGCACAGCGTCTCGGGCTGTCTAGCAGCTTCTGGCTTTTCTCCTCTCTGTTGAGTAACCTCACTAACCACTTTCCTTCTAACCCCCTTGGCCGATCCTCCAAACTCACCTTGCGTGTAAACCAAACCTTGGGGTAAGGTAGAGGGGTAGGGAGAAGGTGGAAGGGTGGTTGGAAGCCCCTCCTGGGGTCTCCAATTTCTGGGAGGGGTGTTGTGTTTCTGTATTACCTTTAACTTGTATGTTTCTGTAAATATTCCTGTATATAGTGTATATATCTGCTTGTATATTATGCCAAGCTGTAAATATTGCTTCATCTCAACTTCCAGCCCGCTGAATTCTAGTCTGGGTGATTTTACAAAGTGTGGGAGGGCGGGGAACTCCCAAACCATCACACAAACACATAGAGACTCACCACCTCTTGAAAAAAGAATCACTTTGGGGCTAATAAACTGATAAATCAAGGAGAGATGTAGTCAGAGGCTTGTTCAGAGCATATGCTCCAATGCCTGACAAGATCTAAGGAGGAACAGGATTGTTGTAAGTCAGAAGGGGTGAAAAATAATAATCACCAGAAAAAAACAATACTGAGACCCATTTTCATAAACTCACACCGGAAATATTCTGATAAATTTTGATGGACATGGATTGTTAATATTTATGAAGCCAGGCAAGACCTTCAGCTGGAAGCTTCTCTAAAAGCGCAAAGCTCTGCTATTAATATTTATTAATCTGGAAGGCCTTAGTTTTCAGGCAATTTTTGCTCTATGCTTTTCCTAAGCATCTAATCTAACATTAGATTTGTAGGATCTGTGAATTCTTGGCTTCTTACTGCTGCCTGTGATGTATATTACACTTCAAAGAAAACTAAAGGGAAATACAGAAAAATGTTCAGAAAGTCATTACGTGAAGGCTCAAGAGCCGTTTGCAGAGAGGACTCCTAGCAAATGCTGAATGTTTGGACTCTGCATTGAGCAGTACAAACAAAGTTTTCAAACAAGATCCTGTGACCTCTATGAAGTGTGAAGTCACAGGGAGAAGATCCTACCCACAGGAAATTCCTCTCAAGTTCATGGATATTTTATTTGTGTTTGTTTTCATGTTCAGGATGGGTGCTGCCTTCTTTCCTGGAGCCATGTGGCAGTGCTTCAGTCCTTCTAGATTGAAATAATGTAAGTGAGAAGGCACCATGGCTATGGCTACACTGCTACTTGAGTGACCCTGGTCCCCTGATGATTCGAACCCAGGTTCTCCCCATGCCTATATTGGCATGTCCTCCCAGAAGAATCCAGAGAATGAAAGACATCAAATTTTGCCATTGTGTGCAGCTGGTAGGTGGCCAAGCAGAGAGAATTCCACCATTGTCACAGCAGGGTGTAATGCAACTCTATTGCTCTTACTCAGGGGCCTAAATCAAAGAACTGAGTATAAAAATTGATGAAACTCTTTTTGTGTTCAGAAAAAGGAATTAACAGAACCAAAAATTCCTGCAAAGCCTGTGTAGGTAAGCAAAAACTTTCCTTTGCATTCGAGGCCTAAACCTAATGAGCAGAATGAACCAATGACATTTGCTGTTCATAATCTCACTAATTTGAAAGTGAGACTTAGAAACTCTCATTAAAAAATGTTCTATGAGTGGTCAACCTCATTTTGCCAATGAATTTAAATAATTTTTTTATTCCTTCTGGAGAAAAGGAGACAGAACTTTTTTTTTTTTTCCCATCTGTCAGTCATATATCTTGCAGTAAAATTTTGTAAAAATACTGTGGCTTGCCTGAAAAAATAGGAGGGACCTGTGAAAATCATGGCCCAACAACATTGACCTGTGCTTGTTATTTTGAAGAAAGGACAGAGGGATTCCTTTTTCACCACTAACAGCTACAAAAAAAATACATTTAGTGTTTAAATGATCTGGGTGTTTCTGACTTCCTTGTTGACACCTTCCCAAAACTTTCCTCTGCAAAACCCAGTTGCTATAAATCAGCTGTATTCCATCACCTATGGTGGAAGTAGCCTTTATGACTCAGCAAAAGTAAAATTCTTACTTGTTCATTCACCATGTACAATTCTTGAGAACAAATACTTTTTCTAAATTAAAACAGGAGAGCCAGGACTGCATATCTTTGTAACAGATCAGGAATTTTCCATGAGGATCTGAACTTCAGGTACACTGTGTTTTATATTCCAATCTGTGGTATGAGGGAACTGGAATTTTGTGTCAGTAAGTTACATGATTTAGAAATTAAATTTTGCTCCAAATCAGACTTGGATGTTTTTCGGGGATGAAAATATTGGTTTAGGGGCAATGTTTTTTGATTTGATGCAACATTTTAAGTACTTCAGGTTTTGGGAGGGGTTTCACTTGTTTTTAGTTTGGTTTAGTTAGTTTGATAGTTGTTTTTTGGAAGAAATTCCTATCAACATTAATCCACTCCCACCTAATGTTTATATCAATATGGATGAGGAAACGTTTTGAAGCTTGCTTTGTTTCTTCCTTCATCTCTAAAAAGGATAGCCTGAGAATGTACTCTGAATGAAAAGTAGCAGGTAGATGTCAGATCTTAGAGAAAGAAACGAGAAAGAATGAAGCTTACCAAGTCCCTGTCCTCTCCTGGTTGTGACCGATATCACTTGCTGAACTTATTTCCAGCTGCACCATCTACAGTCTCCCTGGATAAGTCTTACAAAGCAAATTATGTTAATGATCTCATCCTTCAGAAAAATGTCCACAATGGTTTGGGTTTTTTTTTTTATTGGGGGGGAAGGGGGTCGTTTGTTTGTTTGGTTTGGTTTTTGGTTTTACTTCTGTTACAAAAAATACCTGAAATGTAAAGAAGCGTTATATTACCAAAAAGTGACATGTAGTTTGAAACGGTTAGTAAAATAGCATTGTAGTTATTCAGTAGTAATGCAATTCCATTATTTATTGCTTTTGCTGGAATATAAGACAGGTGGCTGGCAAAGACATCTTCTGCCACTGAACCCAGCCTGTGTTACTATAGAGAGTAGTGGCATAGAATTCCATTAAGAAATTTATTAGTCTTAAAACTGTTTACTCAACGATACTCTTGAAAGCCAGTTCTACTAACTTAGTGGGTAAGAAATATCTGCTAATTTACTATTTTAATTTATTCAAGACAAGCTTATGTCAATGTATTAATGGTCCCAAATTATTACTTAATTTAAATAGCTCCTTTAGCTCTTCTTTCTCCTTGGAGATGTATTTTCTCCCTGTGATATATTTATAGGGATTGGTTCTGCAATATCTCAGACTGTCTTATGTTAAATTAAAAAGGACAAATTTTTCTATCCACATGAGATCAGATAAACTCTCCATGCCTCCAGTGAGCCCATCAATGTTCACTGTAACTTATTTTTCACTGTAACTTATTTTTCTCTGTGCTTATTTTTGATCTTATATTCCTTAAATGCAGGCTATCAGAACAATAAGCAATCTCCCGGACAACCCCCCCATATCATGCTGTTACTACTTTTCTGTTCTTAACAGAAAATTTTGCCTGATTACCAGCCAGGATTTTGTCTGAGGTTTTGATGTGGTTCAAAGTTCTGTCCACTGCACCCAACATCTGTCTCATTGTCATTTTCAGTTTCTGAGCTCACCATCTATAGCCTGTTAATAGCCTTCAAGACTGTGACTTTGTGTTTCGCACGATTAAGTTTCATCCCATTTCTGATAGTGTTTTCAAGGTTATCCAGCTCTTCCTGTCTGGTATTCTGATCACTTTCTATTTACAATCCTTTTCAACTTAATTAGAGCATTCCCACTTTTCTGTCAAGATTCTTAATGAAAATAAGTAATCCTGGAGGAATTCCACAACTAATGTTTCTGGAACAATAGTTCTCATTTTGAGACAATCTGCTGTTGTGTTGCCTTTGGCAAACTACTTGCTCATATCCAATCAACTGAAAAGTGTTCAACTTTTTCTGGACCAGGAATGCTTCCTGACAGAACTATCTTCTAGCTGATGAAAATGGATCATGAGGGCAAGTGGTAGAGAGATTCTTTCTTGCAACATATAATGTGAAGTTTGAAAGGATAACCCAATGTCAAAGTACAACTGGACTCTTGCCATGTTAATGGGCTGGAGGTGATGGTGAAGCAAATAGAAATGTCTAAGTTTTGTGGCTAATTAAAGAATTTGTGGTTGAAACCAGAAATAAATGTTTGCAACCTCTGCAATGTAAAACATCGGTCGAAATCAATATTGCTATCATACAAAACAATGTTCTGCTGTGGCTTGTTAGCCTGTCAAGCTAATCCATGCAAATAGTATTTATGCATAACTGTCTTATTCAGATACTTGGATGTAATCCATCAAACACTTCTCATCCATTAAATATAATTATATGCTTTGTTGGAATAACCAGATGTTTAGTGCTAAGATGAACAGATGTCTGTGCTTTGTACTGGAAGGTTACAAACCTATTTACACCAGCAATAAACCGCAAGTATTAAAGTGATGGAGGAAGTGAGTAGTTCTCACTTGCCCAGTAAATCATTCTCTTTGGATCAGCTTAAAAAAAAGTTACTAGGTTAGCTACAGGGTAAATTTGACACAGGACTTCAGAAAACATGACCTTTTGTAATGAGTGTAGTGATGATGAGTTCAGGTGCCTTAATCTTGCACTTAGTTTGTTTTCAAAGGTTTTGGGACAGATTTTGTATAGGAATAGATAAAAGGCACATTTTTAGAATGGTTCTGTTTCACTCTTAGACTGTCATTGGGGTAGGGGATGAAGCCTGTAATCTCAGAATAGTCTTTTGAAATGTAATATTTTGTTTATAAAAACCTTTTCTTTTGTTCAGTGTACCTCCTCTTTCCTTAATATTGAGGTCTGGATTAAAATCTCTGAAGTAACAGTCCACTGAAATGTCCAAAGTATGTTTATTCTAAGACAAAAAAAAAAAAAAAAAAAGATAGTCTAGAGTTCCTAGTCTGGGAATATATATTTATCTTAGTCTATCTACCTGAATTTATACTTATTTTCACTGGTTTATCTGAAAGAATTCTGCTGAAAAAGTATTCAAAGTAGAACTCTGCTGGAAAAAAGGATAAGAGTATATCTAAGGTAATAACCAGAGTTCCAGGACTAAATTCCACAAAAGTGCATCTGCTATATTTTCCTTTCAGTCAAGTAAGCCACTTAAACACTTAGGCACATAAATACTTTCACACGATCCACTGTGTAGAAATTTCTCAGACACATATAACAATTATTTTTAAAAAATATTGATGATCTAGAGAATTATCTTCCCTTTATGTTTGTGGTATTCCTTTAATTCCTAAGCATTTCATAAGTACCAAGTAACTCTAAAATATATTCTTCTTGAGCTGAAGCTATCAAGTAATTCTAAAATATATTCTTCTTGAGCTGAAGCAATTCAGGGTAAATAGTGTCAGGAAGAGTGACTCATTGCAATGAAATGATTCACAATCAATAATGATACCAATNCCATTTCAGCCCGAGACTGATGGGCCTTTGGACATAGATTAGCCAACCAGCATGGCAGTTTGCCCAGTTTGCCCGTATTAGGTGAAGCTGGGGCTTTTGTCCCCTTTCCTGTGGCCACCACCCCCAGCACAGAAGGAGGGGGAGCAGGGGAGCACGCCTGGGCAAGCCAAGACGTCTACAAGCCCACCCTGGCCTTTTTAGGCCTACCACGACACTCATAAATGAAGGCTCTTAGGGCAGGAAAAAAGTCTAGTAAGCCAAAGAGGAAGAGAACTGCCTTGGACATCTTTTCCTGTGGAAAAGCAAGAACAGATCTTCAAGAGGTGCCTGAGGGAGATATGAACAAACTAATACCATAGCTGACTGCTGGAAGAAAAGTCACAGGGAGATAAACTGTGGTAACATTTTGAACAAATAATGTGAAGCAGAAAGGGAAGTAATCCAATGTAAGGAGTCATCAATAGCAGTGTAGGGAACAACTGCTCGTTGAGTAGACATCTGTCTGACTGCTTAGGGTTTTTCCAAGTAGGATTCCTCTGGTGTTAGTAAGGAATAGAAAGAAACTACATGAACTATGCAAAAGCAGAGGAAAAAGGTAACATGACATAGGGCAAAACACAGTTATGGCCAAAGCATTAAACAGGAATCTGAAGGAAAAGACTAGAGCTACTTGTGAAAACCTCTAACTATGGACTTGTAGCTGGGAAAGATTTAGTTCCCTCCAGGACACCAACAGCAAGCAGAAGTTCAAAAGAAATAAGTATTTAAAACAATGACAAAAATCCTCACTTTATTGGTTATGCAGAATTCCCCTGAATATCATGTGACATTATATGTTTCCTGATCTGTTGAGATCTGCAAGATTTCTGAAATAGATTTTTCTTTCATATTCATCTCTCCACAACTGAAGAAGCATGCTCATAAACTATGATCAGTTGCAGTTACTCTGAAAATATGGTTAAGATTGCACTGGGCAACTAAGCTAAAACTGGGAAGCAGGGACTTTATATCAATTTCTTCTTCATAAAACACATCCCATCCTCCCACAGAGCCTGAAGAATAAATAGATCTTTTTTAAACATTATCAAGGAGACAGCTTGTCATTGCATGTTAGCTGACTCATTAAGATTTCTATTTCAATGATCATCTAGGCTGATGAAGGGCCATTGAATTGTTAAGATAATCTTGCTCTAATGTCTGCAGATACAACTTCTGTTTTAGAAGTTTTCATGTGGTTTGCAGTTATTGAGTCATATTTTTTACTTCTTCTGAATGCAATGTTATTTCAGTAATGGCAAAACAGTTAGAGATTAAATTATTGAACAGCAGCTGTTACCTCTCTGTATTTGTCTCCACTTACTGGCAATAATGTTGGATCAGATCTGTTCTGAGCCTTTCTTTGGGTACCGGATTCCTAATCTCTTTGACAATTAGTTTGCATTACTCAGCACTGGCGAATGCTGATCTGAAAAGGAGGGCAGTCTTGTGGCAAATAAGTTGAGTTTATTTCTGGTCTGTGACACAGACAGTCTGTGAAACATTAGAGAAATTCTGTAATTTTTTTGAGTCTTAATTTATTAGAAGAAATAGAGAGACATCAGTACTCTATTTCCTATATGATTTTTCCATATAATTTACAGAACCATGACAGTAGAAAGTAAAAGTGTTCAGCAGTCAGGGCTTGTGTTCTCCATTCTTAAATCCTAAAACTTAATTTCCTGGTTTTCTTTGCTACTGAATGCTTCAGAGTGACATTTTATAGGTAGCTGAAGTAATGAGGAGTAAAATGCATTTCACTTTTTAGTAAAAGTTGAGGTTGTCTGATAGCAGTATGATTCCTGCAAATGAGCTCTAAAAACTGGAGGTTGCAAGCCCTTGATACAAATGAGGACAGATGACAAATGTGGAAGCATCTTGTGTTGTGCACTGATAATGTCTAGAGTAAAAAGAGCACTTTACTGTGAAAGGAAAAAAAAAAAAGAAGTCCATATATGATTTAGGACCAAAGACCATTCCTTGTGTAAATACATTGATACATAAACTGAAGTATAGGAAATATTGCTGAGGATTATTTCTGCACTTTTTAATCACACAAAGCAATCAATTAATAATCATACTTCCCAGGGATCCTCTGCCAGAGGAATGGTATTACTAAGGGATTCAATTATCACTTCTGTTCAGTTTGAATTCATATGGTACCGGGATTAATGGCCTCTACTGCTTGTAATAATGATAATTTGTACACATTTGTTTTCTCTTGTGTACTTAATAATTAATATGCCACCCACAGTGACAAAATGCAGGCTTGTTTACAAAACTTTCTGTAATCAATAATTGTTGCCCATGTGACACAACAACAACAGCAACAACAAAATCCTAAACATTGCCATGACAACACTTTTATAATGCTTCCACAGTAAAACCCTGCCTGCCTTTTGGCACTGATCTGCCAACAGCCATGGAATATGAAGGTTGAGTAGTTGTGACAGTTTCACTTCTGTATCTAAGAGAGTTGTTTCAAGTTAGCCAAGCCGGCTAGCTTAGGGCAATTTAGTAGTGGTAACACAGAGCACCGTTAGACAAATCATCTGGGAAATAGGTTTTCAAAAGTAGTTCAGGTGTCTTAGCACTACTTTATACTGTCCAACACAGAAACACCTGACTCAGTTCCTTATGAGGGTCACCAAAATTGTTGGTTATTTTTACCAAAATAGATGTATGGTCCTCTGTAAAATGCCAAAAATTATGGGCAGGAAGTGTAGTAAAAGTGTCTTCCACACATTGCTTAAAACCTAGACTGCTGCTGAGATCAAGTAGCTCATTCTATTTTCGGTGGCTTATTTAATNCCTATACCTTACCCTAAGTTTTGCCTTATGTGCGAGGTGAATTTTGAGGATCGGCCAAGGGGGTTAGAAGAAAAAGTGGTTAGTGAGGTTACTCAGCAGAGAGGAGAAACCAGAAGCTAGACCACCCAAGACACTGTACCCCAGAGACACCGACTGTCTTATCTAATGTTTATGTTCTTAGTTTTTTCCATGTCAGCAAGCCTATGAGTGAAGTAGACATCACCATTGTTTCCTTTTCACAGCCTATAATATAATTCTCTCTATTAAAATATTCCAATTAGCCTTAAACCAGCACAGTAAAGAATGCAGAATGCTATCACTCTGGGCTTTCAGAGTTTTTTTCAGGTGGCAGAAAGGGAAGTGGGACCATGCATGGCTGTGGATAAATACATGAACAGACATTTGCTTACTTAGGCCACCTAGACATCTCTGAGCTGCCTAACCACAACACTCACGGTCGTATCCGGGTTTGGTTAGGATGGGTATAGAGAGCGGTGAAATCTTTGCTTTCCTAGACTCTGAATTATTCAGTCCAGATGTGGCCATCTACTGCCAAATTCCCCATTATTTATTTGCCACTATATTAGGAGGTAGCTATGAAGAAAGAAAAATGCTGGACTCTACTACATTCTATGTTTAACAGAAAGATGTAAAAGTTCAGATCACTGAGACTCAAAGTCCATGTGCCTTTGAATTTATGTTTCAGCTAGGAATGTTTCTTCTAAATTCCATGCATATATTCTTTGAAAGTACTGTTAAACATAGCCAGGTTATGTCTTGGCACTTCTTCAATTCTTAATTCAATTCATGTTTTGCTAGAAGTGGGGGAAAAGTGTAATGTGATAGAATCCTCCTAGACACCCATACAACTGGGGCATAAAACCAGTTTTATTAGAGGCAGGAAGCCTTCATAAATTTGGTGCAGACCTTTTTGGCTGTGTTTCAAGAAGGATCTTGTTTCACAATCTTTTTTTGTGAAATGGTATTTGCTATTAGAACCAAACAGGCACTGATCAATCTGTTGAGGCAGAAGAGAGTAAAGGTTAGCCAGTATCTTCACTGCAGAACAGTTTATTTAATTCACAGTTTGCTTGCCAAACCATTTTTTATCATTGGACTATTTTTTTTTTTTAATTTTTATTTTTCTTTCTTCTTCTCTCTCTCAAGCCTGGAGTGATCTTACTATTGAGACATGAAGGCAGATATTTCAAATTTCTTATGCTTCTTTCTTTTAATTCTTTTCCCTCTAACTAAGTTTAGCAAATAAACTAAGNAAAAAAAATAACAAACCAAAAGCAAGTAATTTACTGGAATAGCTAATGTTAATCTAATCAGTTAAACCAGTTATTGAAAATACTAGGCTGATAGTTACTAAACGAAGAAGAAAAATCTCTTCAGCCTGAAATGTCTGTACTTCCCCAAGTATGTGATGGTTTGGGAGTTCCCCGCCCCCCCC
>WBNM01019218.1:57533-108162 GCA_013399055.1 Ramphastos sulfuratus | reverse complement strand
GGCAGAAGAGATGAAAGGTTAGCCAGTATTTTCACTGCAGAACATTTTATTTATTCCCAGTTTTGTTGGCAAACCCTTTTTTATTATTTGGATTTTTTTTTTTTTTTAATTTTTATTTTTCTTTCTTCTTCTCTCTCTCAAGCCTGGAGTGATCTTACTATTGAGACATGAAGGCAGATATTTCAAATTTCTTATGCTTCTTTCTTTTAATTCTTTTCCCTCTAACTAAGTTTAGCAAATAAACTAAGATCTATTTAATAATTAAATTCAATTTGAAGAAAACCCATCATGCTGTAGAAAATGATGTGAGTAGCTGACAGCTCAGTTGTCTGCATTGGTTCTGCTCACTGTTCCTGAGCAGTGTTCAGAGCTGCCATGTGATAGGTTCCTTTGCTTTTCAGGAAACATGAAACCAGCTCAAGGCTCTGAAACCAAAGACCAGTTTATATCCCCTTCCTTCTCTCTTCAGGCATACTAGCTTGAAGTAGCACATGTCCTCAAATAACCCTTACTGCCCCAGTGGTACCAACTGTGCGTTAAGGCATGGTGGTGTATAAGCAGAAAGGATGCACTGATCCAGTGGATGGACTCTATAGAATGGCTGTACAAGTAATTCTAGAGATGTCAATAATGTGTGACTTGAATGCAGCTTCTTCTTGATGGTCTTATGAATTTCCTTGTCTAGTTGTTGGATTCTAGAATAGAAATCAGAACTGAAATTGTCCCAGTATAGATTTGGTGGTGCTCTAGTAGCAATTTTATCTGAACATGAGACACGGAGTAACTAAGGCTCTACCACCACCAAAGAAAGGGAAGCTCCCTGTGACTGGGGTAATCTGCAGAATTTGATATGGAAAGCAGATATGGAGAGCTTCCAGTCTAAACATTTCTGAAGTTCAAACAATACTAGGATCTGCTGGTTGAAAAAGTGAAGATGGAAACTGAGTTACATTAAGTTAAAATAATTTAGAGGGTAATTAATTTCATTTAAACTGAGATAAGGTTATGTACCATTTTAAAGGCTTATTTATAGTTTTTTCTTTTTGTTCATTTCCTTGTCTGTTTTTGTAATTTAAGTTTCATTTTGGAAATGTTGAAAACTTTGAACCTCTCTCTTTCCTCTTTTTAATATGTAATATGGGACCAAATCTTTAAATATTCTCACCAAAGCTTTCTTTTCCTTCAGCAAAAGCTGATCTCTAGTTTAAAAAGAGTAACATAATTCCAGGCAGGAAGTTTGCTCTAGTTTGGTAGAATGGTATTAAGTAAAAGGAGTGCCATCTACTGGTTGTGAGTTCTAACCTGTGGATTCATTCACCTCCTATGTACTTTGGCATTGCAGTGCTTGCCTTAGAACTCATCTTTATTCGAGAAATATAATATAGTTCATCTCTCCACTGCCTCATGTTTCTGGATGAGCAAAAGACATTCTGTTGTAGTCTTAAATTATAAGTAAAGACACTTTATAATTAAGAAGGAGCCATTAATCAAATCATCCAACTGTAGTTCAGTGTTTTAATTATACACAAATATTGTGTTTAGTCTCTTCCTTTTGGTTATTCATCACCTCCTTCCACTAGACTGCTGTCTGTTTATTATTTATTAAACCCTACTGAAGACTTGCTATATTTTTTATGAGCATAAGAAAGGTGCTTCAGAATTGATACCAACATTGCTTTTTTAACCATAAAGCAGAAAGTCATGTTTATATTTATAACTGGATTATGTGTACTGTGCTTTTAGCTGTATATGCATTTGCCTGTAGCAATAATTTCCATTTATTATATATAGTGGGTTTTGATAATTCTGCTTTTTCTTCTACACTCAGAGAGCATCCACACTAAATGGAATTTCTAATGGATTATTCACCTTTCCTTTAGGTGACAAAGTTAAGTTTCAAGAATAAGGGAACAGATAATAATAAACTTCAAAATTTTCAATTCAATGAGATTCATCTTTGGTCTTATGAATTTGGATTCCTGAATCATGTAAGGTTGCCAAGTTAGTTCAAAATTATCATGCCTTGAGAGCACAAAACTGATTTAAAATAACTTAAAATATTTGTTTCTTTTCTATAGAAAGCAGAATAGAGATTGAGATTTTCAGGTTTCCAAAAGTTATCAGGGTTTTAAAGTTATTTTTCATTTTAATTACTGCAACATTTTGATCTTTCCAAGCATGTAGTTGTGGGGAAATAAAATCCCAAATGGATAGCTGCTTTTGCTGGGACAGAATTATAGACCAGAAATGGTCTGCAGGTCATTAGTAGTTTGGAGTCAGCCAAGTGCTTAAGCTGGTCATGGCAAAAGCCAGGGCAGGTGAGCTGAGCTGGCTTACAGGAGTAAGCCATATCATAAATGTCATGCACAATATAAAGGAGGAAGTTTCGTAAGGATGAAACTTCTTTCTTCTTTGTGTTGCCATCCTAGGAGGAGCTTTCTCATCACTCTGCTTGTGAGGGCTGCTTTCCCAGTTGTTGTACGTTCACTGTGCTGAGTATAGCTTTGTACTTTATAGTGACATCAATATTTACATCAGTTTTGCTGTTTCTTTAAGTCTATTTTCATTTCAGCCCACAAGGGTCCTCTCCTTTTCCTGATGCCTTTTTGGGCTGGGGAGAGCTCAGTGGGTGATACAACAATTGCTATAGTTTAACCCCATGTACAAGCTAAAAATAGCCACTAGGAAGTATATAAACTCCTGAAAATCTCCCAATAAGTAGTGTACTAATTTGATTGACTTTATTTAGGATTTTAATAATTCTAACTCACTAATTTAATAAGTTAATTCCTCATTTCTGCCTGTTTGTCACCCAAGAAGGAATCTAAATTTTCCCAGTATTGCATATTTGCAGGTTTCGTAGATTGTTTCTGACCTCTAAAATATGAGACAGCCTTTGTGCACTTCCAGCACATGATTACAGCCAGTTTTGAATTTAAGAAAGTTTTGTTCTACTGCACATGGTGGAGGGAGGGGCAAACTGTCACTCCTAGGTGTCTCTGTGAATACCAAACAGGAAATTTGGCTGCTGTGAATGTTCAGAAACACATGCATATAGTTTATAAGTTTCATGAATGGCCTTTCTCCAGTTTGTATAAAGTGATTTTTAATGATGACACTTATTAAATATTAGCTCTATATTAAATGATGGTTCTTCTTCCAAAGTAGGGTGCAATATGACTACTGTCCTTACAAAAATCACAGTTGATATGTGAAAGCTGTATTTAACAGTGATGCCACTCCAAATCTGGGAAGGTTAAGTTTCCTGATTTTTTTTTTTTTTTTTTGACTTTTCACCTAAATCACAGAATCACAGAATGTTAGTGGTTGAAAGAGACCTCCAGAGATCATCAAGTCCAACCCTCCCTGCCAAGAGGGATCACCTAGGACAGGCTCCATAGGAATGCATCCAGGCAAGTTTTGACATTCTCTAGAGAGGGAGATTCCACAATCTCCTTGAGTAGCCTGCTCCAGTGCTCAGTCTCCCTCACAGTAAAGAATCAAGGAAGGGCAGATGAAGTCATCTTTATGGAGAAGAGTGTTCGCAAATAACTATTGTTAATAAGAAATGCCTCACATAACTTCAACCCTATTAGAATGATACATTCAGTATAAAGGTTCTGTGTTTTGTCAAAGAACAGAGAGGCAAATTTAAGTGGTAAACCAATCTACTACTTCTATCCCATCTGTCTTAGGCTGGGATGGGCTAAACCCACCACTGTTGTGATTTAAACTATACAGAGCTTAATATGATCAAGTGAGATAAGGCATCTGGCTCTTCTGTAACACAAAAATAGAAAGTGAATTAAGCTATAATTATGACCTTGGGGGTAGATAAAATAGTCGACCAAATAGTAAGTTGAAGAAATAAAATGAAACCAAGTAGATATTTTATCTGTCCTTTCAAAGATTTCTATTTAGTGATTTATTTAGTTTGCTTTTTCTGTAATTATCTTTCTCATTGAATCAAAACATAATATCCTGGTGTGCAGCAACTCTTGTTCCAAATCAGCTCCTGTCAAATAAAAACTGTCCTCACTTTCATTGTCTTTAAGTCTCATGTCTGAAGATTTCTGAATATACTCTTCTGTTTGTTGAATTTAGAACCAAGTTTCAGCTTCCATCCTTATGTCATTTATTTATCCCTTTTTTCTACAACTGTTTATGAAATACATCCTGGTTAGAAACCTGATTTCTTTACTGGATCACAGTCACTGGTAGAAAGCAGCTGTCAGAATTGTGATCTAAGAGGTTAACTCCAAAGTATGAAGTTGCTGAGAGAACAGTACAGCAGGAAATGGTAGGTTAAATGAATAAGAAAGGGAAAATATCAAAACTTAACTGATNTCTATGATTCTATGATCTCAGTAAATCTAGATTGAGAATATTTTTGCTTTTGCCATTTTAAAATTCATGCTTTTTGACCTAATACATGTTAACTTAAGGTGAGCTTTGTCTACTTGGTGCACCAAGCTTATACGATTGCTCTGTTTTAATAGGTCTTCACCATGAAGAATAATGTTGCAAATAAGTTGCAAAAGACACAGAACTGAATGTAAAGGATGCATCAAACTTTTATCTGGAGAGGAACATTAGAGAGCAAATAGGAGAGGGTCACATCTTCTCAGTAGCAAAGTCATCTTGACTTAGTTTGAGAATTCATGAATGAATTCTCTTAGAATTTTATTTCTCCCTTTATTTTTGTTGAAAGTCACTTTTATTTTTTTTTCTTTTTAGTGTTTTATTCTGTTGAGTTCTATACCTTTTGGAAGGAAGTAAAATGTCTGTCCTGTTCATGAACATGGAAAAAATGTGTTTTCTCAAAATCTGATCACCTACATGTATACTTTCTCAGAATGATTCTTTGGGCATATTATTTGGTGATATAAAAAGTCTGTCTGCCAAATTATATCCTGGCACTGTCAGGCCATGATGTTCTACAAGAACCATGGTGAATTTAGAAATATGAATTCTTCAGAAGATGTGACTTTAAGCTGACATGCTTAGTGTAAGCCACCTCTTTTTCTCTGCCCTGGACTTGGATAGAATTTTTTACATAAAAAAAAAAAAAGATAAAGGATCAATAAAGTCTTACCAGTAGTCTTCTTTCCAAACTACTGGCTCATCGATATGTCCTACTACCCTTCCCCAAAACAACACATTTTATTGTCCTTATGGAGAAATCAAGAACTGTCCATACCCTTACTGTAAACAAAAAAACAATAACCACTAAGCAAGACCAATGTGCTGTGGTGAGCTGAGCTGATGCTAAGTATAATTCCTGCAAGGTTTTGATTTAATTTCCATCTCATCTTATTGGCAGGGATGTATCAGCATTGTGGTTCCGGACACAAGGCAATTGATGACAAAATAATTTTTACTGGTAACAAAGTGTTTTATTGTAACAGTTTACTCTTCTGAAGAATAGTGTGATGCCAGTTAAGGAAAAATGCATTTATTTTATACACATATGTATATAATTATAGGTATCTGCATGGAAGTACACCTGGAGAGAATTCTCTATTGCTTGACAGTATGTCTACATCACAGAAACCTTGTCAGAGCTCAATGAGCTTATTTAAGGACTGGAAGAAGTACATCTGAATCAGTACTCTGCTATGCTTGTCCTAATTATACCTGCTGAGAATAATTATCTCCAGTGTAAGTTAATTAGTCCTATAATAAGTTATTATCTCTGTATGGTGTAGCACTATGGTGTGTGGCCATGCCAAGGTCACTCAGGGCTGGGTTATATTCTACTTATATGAATTACAGCAAGCCATGGAGATGAATCTCAGGTAATTAGTGTCTGTGAAATCAAGTCTCCTCAGTTGGTATGAGGGTGAACAGTATCCTGAAATGTCCTGCCACAGTGTTCATGCCTCAGAAAGTAACTATTTTCAGTGAATAAGAACAGACCATGCAGTAAAAGTGATACTGACACTCGCGGAGTTTATTTCATGCCCATTTATTGAAAACTAGTGAGGTTGATTTAAAATGGATGAAGTACCTCACAAATATTTATTTTTAATAAAATGTTCAGGTTTTGAGGTATTCTTTCACTCCTCCCCCTCAAATTCCTACACACGATGGACGTTTTTGGAAGAAATATCTCACATGAGATTTCTAATAATAATAAATTTGTGGAAAACTATGAATCATAGAGTTATAGTCACTTATTAAGGAAGAGACAGTTTTATAAAATCTCCAACACCTCCTGCTCAGTCTGGGCTGTTATATACATATGCTGCATAAGGACTACGATGAATCCATCAATTTGTATTTTTGAAATGGTTCTCAAAGCAAGTAAGTATTTTGCTTTTAGTTCTGTAGTTCACTAAAGTCAAAGGAGATTTTTCTGAAGAAAAAAAAAGGCTTATTGTCATTAAACATTTTCAACATTTTGTAACTTTTTATTGCATTTTTATTTCTTTATTATCATCTCTTTTAGAAACTTGCATATCAGTATCAAAACTATTTGTTTCCACCAATATTGAGCTGCACTTCTAAAAAAAAAAAATAAAGGATGAAATTGTTATTTATAGAAGTTCAGCAAGGTAGAGCCAGAGTTACAATTCATCTCAATTCTCTGAATTAGATTATTGATGTTCTTCCTCACCAATTCCAATAGCATCAATAGACAATCCATTGGAGACTATAACCTAAGTAACATATTTTATACTTGTTTTTTCAGCACTAAACTGGAGTAGTGTTGGTGGAATCAATGGAATAGCATCGATACATCAGCAGTGTATCTGGTACATCAATTTTGGGATGATTTGCAACCTTGCACACTCATGATACTCTCATTAAACTCAAAGGGAAGCTTAGCTTCACAGGGATGTGAATCAGGCCTTGCATTTCAGATTTATGTAACTTGGAAGCAGTTGAAACTTTCAGAGAACATGGATCAAAAGTTTGGGGAGTTCTCTATTGAGGTACATTCACCTAACCCTATGAGCTGGAGCTGGTGAGTGTTAATGAATGATCACATCTCTTATTCTTTGGTATCTTTTCTTACTAGAGAGATTAGTAACAAGTTCCAGAAAGGACAGGAGGAAATAAATGATTCTTCCCTAGATCTGAGCATTACTACTCTCCACTAATGACACCTTCAAAAACATTCTGACATTACAACACACCACAACGAGCTTGCAGGTACTGCATGAGATTCACATAAAAGGTAATATTTCCAGAAACAAAAGTGGAAATACCAGTGTTACAGTAAGGGGAAAAAAATAACTTATATAAAAGAGAGAAATAAAGGATTAAATGAATGTAAAAGGAGAAGCAAAATTCAGCAATCTTGAGAATTAGACTGCAATCTTAATTACTTCTCTGAAATGGTTCCTGTACTGAATTTAGGGGAGTCCACATGGCACATATTTATTTATATCTCAGAACATTGAATGCAATTAGATGCAACAAAAAGATCTGGTAATATTAGAGCGATAAACATAGCTAATATATATTCTTCCATCCTCAACATCTTTTAAAACATCTCCAGCATTACATGAAGCAAAAGATACCAGTACCTAGGGAACTTTGAGAAGCTGTGTCTTGACCTTGGTGAGGGTTTTATTAGCAGCTATTACCTCCCGAATTCCAGTCTTCTGCTGAGTAATCATTCTTGGAGAAACTGGCTGAAACCAAGGCAACAAAACCATAGTATCATCTGGTACTCTGATGACAGTAATATTAAAATGTCTTAGTGATACAGAGAATGGAAGACTGGAGAGAAACAAACATATGAGATCATAAAGGCACAGTACACTCCTAAAGTTGACTTGCGCAGTTAAAGTACTGGTTACCTAAATTAGGCATTGGGATGAGGCATACTATTTTATGGTCAGTATCTGGCTGTGATTTGGCTACTCCAGGATGACAGACAAAATGATCAATGACCAAAATGCAGTGTGCTCTGATCAGCCTGACACACTGCTTCTGTTACCACAGTATATTGTCAGAAGCTTTCTGCTTCCTTTGCTTTCACATCAAATAACCCCATTTCTTCATCATTTAGAATCATAGAACCATCTCGACTGGAAAAGGCTGCTGAGATCATAAAGCCCAACCCATTCACTGCAGGGAAGTTGGACAAGGTGATCTGTAAGAGTCCTTCCAACCCAATGCATTCTATGATTAACTAGCTCTAGCGTGTCTAGTGCTAAACCATGACCCTTAGCACCACATCTCTCTGTTTTTTCAAAAACCTCCAGGGATGGTGATTCAACCATCTCCCTGGGGAGCCTGTTTCAGTGTTTGATAACCCTTTCAGTGAAGGAGTTTCTTCTAACATCCAATCTAAACCTCCCCTGGTGCAACTTGAAGCCATTTACAAGCAGGACAGTACCATGAAGTAAATTCCAGTTCCATTTTCATTGATAATGATACTTGACTGAATTTTCCATTTTAGATACATTTCATAAACAGCTTGAAACTATCAGAACTGTTCACTAAAAGGAACATAAAAAGTTTCACCTACTCAGCACATTCTCAGAACAAGCTCTCCTTCTGTTTTTACTTTAGTAAGCACACTGATCTCACCCAATTTCAGTGTACTCTGTGATCTCTTGGTTCTACCCTTACTTCAGAAATGTAGCATATCATGGAATTCTTGCTATGTTATTACCTATCCATTTTCAGAAGCAGAATACCCAAAGCTGACCATATAACAAAAATTTTGCCACCCAAATAAAAAAGCAGGTGGTCAGTTCAAGACAAGGAAAACGAAAAACAGCTGAAGAAATCTGAGTTGCCCTACTGTCCTAATGCTGTTCCTGGACTCTTAGCTTGAAAGTAGAGATGTTTTAAGATAATGTGTGAGATGTGATGTTGTAGATGTTATGGAAGGGTAATTAATATGATTTTCAAAGATTAATATTGTTTATGGGTATTCAATATTTAGAATTCTTGCCACTCCAACCCCTAATTTTAATAATAATTTGTTCTTTGCATGGTCATGGAAACTTTATACAGGTAATAACACAGGATCTAGAAATAACTAACAAAAATATATAACATTAACTCAACTGGAAGAGAAGGTTCCTGTGGTCAATACACTGCTTGCAGTCGATACACTGCATGCCCACTAAATGGACTCAGGGAGCTCCTTTCTGCTTATGGCAGAAGGCAATGGTGAATTACAAGGAGCTTTAAGTATTTACTCACAAATATTAACCTCCCAACTCATGCGGATAGCTACAGCTTCAGACAGTACCCAAATGCTTTCAGAGAATTCTGTTACTGTCTTGTTGTCTGCTAAGACTTCTGATTCTTCCCAGGCTTCAGGGTGCTGGGGAAAGGAGGCAGACAATTTCTGACCTGGTCCTGATATCTCTGGATGATCTGCATATCCAGGACTTCCTGTCTTGGCAGGAGACTTTGAGGTGCAGGCAGGATGTCTTGCCATGTGCAGCATCAGCACGGATGTCACACTGGCTATGCAGGCTGATCACGTGGAGGCATTCAGAGCCTGTTCCTGGTAAACGTGACGCAGTGCAGTTTCCAGGCAGTTCAGGATATAATAAGGTAGTAGCAAGCAGCAAGCACTAATACGACAGCAGAGCACGGATACAAGGGCAGAGCATGTTGTGTCACCTGCTCATCTCCTTCTATCAATACAGCCTAACAGGCCTTTAGACACAGAATAGCCAATCAGAATGGCAGTTAGCCAAGCTTGACCATATTAGATGAAGCCATAGTCTTGCTTTACCCTTTTTAGGGTGGAACAGAGGCCTTGCACAAGGCATACACAAGCTGGGCGTGTGTGCGTTGTTTATCACAGGATGCAAACAAGTCTGGGCAGGACAGAATCCTCAGACTCAGTGGCTCCAGGTTCTTTGTCCTCTTTCCTGCAGTTGCTTCTCCCCAAAACAGAAGGAGGAGGAGCAGGAACATGCCTGGGCAAGCCAGGACATGTATAAGCCTGTTTTGGCCTGCTTAGACCTATCATGACAGTAGAGTTCACTGATGTTTTTGCCATGCTCTGTGGTTTATGAAGTTGAAGAAATACCAATGCTTGCCTCCCCAGTCAGTCTTCATTACATATAAGCTAATTTCCTTTAGAAATTAAAAACAAGTGATAACTATGGTTATTTCCCATTATGATGTCATCTGACTAGGAATGGAACTAAGATATATAACATTTATAATATTATTTGGGTTAGTTATTTGAATGTCAAAGCCCACGAATTTCCCACAATCTTATATTTGTGTATGTCCTTTTTGTTTCCATAATTTTCATGTCTTTGCTTCAACTCTGCAGAAACTTAGGGAATTCATCTTTATTAATAAATGAGGCTGTGGAAAAAAGTATTTATTGTCTTTTATTTCAGATAGTTTTCTTTAGTCATAAATAAGCATAAAGAAAGTATGACAAGCAATTTGCTGCATAGTGGATGATATTAATGACCTGCCACACTCATACCTCCTTGTGCGATCTGTGGCTCTTTTTTTAAGTGACAGATTGCAACAGAGAATGTTTGGTGTCAGTTGCCTCCTGTCCCTCACTCCCTGTTAATAAGAAATTAGGAAAATACCTTTATTTGGTGTCAAACCTAGACACCACCAGTACTACCACTGTTTGTCACGCAGGACCAGTGATGAATCCTCAGGGAAAGAACGTAAGAAACATGCAAACCACAGTGCTTTCCTGTTAAGCTGAAGGATCCCTTTCTGCTGATAGTGGTAGATGTTCAGTCTGCTGATTACAAACATTCCGTTTATCATATTTAACTCTGTCATCACTCTGAATTCCCTCTAAAGCAAACATGACAGTCTTCTATAATCATTCAAGAGTCCTAACATATGAATGCCTTCAAATCCTTGTCATCAAGATTGATCCATGGCTGGCAAAGTTGATGGAAATACTTTAATACCAAGTGTGTTTGCCAGAATAATGATGAGTTCTGAGGTGCCTGAAGAAATTGGAGGCTAGGCTGAAAGACTGAGTGACAATGACTGTAGTTGCTGCAACAGCACACAAGACTGTAGCTTGGTATTTGGGCTCTCATGCCTGGAGAAAGCAGGTCCAAGTGTTTATGCATAGGCCAATGGGATTTGCTGGGCTCACACTGAGTGTCTGGACCACATCTCTATACTCACTTCAGAGAGTATCTGGGCTTGAAGGAGATACTTCTCTTCCTCCACTGCAAGATGGAGAGACTCCAAATTTAATCAAGGCTATTGTAATGTTTGAGCTTGGATTCTACTTCCAGTTGTACATAGTGATTTTCCACATTTCCCACACAAGCCTTCAAGCACTGGGTGCCCTTACAATTAGGAGATTTCAGATCTTTAAATGGGAAAAACAAAATTACCAGAACTGTAGGCAGTCCCTATGATATCCTATTCTCATGGATGATTTGTTTTGGACCAAGTTTACCTTGTAAAATAAAAGCTTCCTAACACCACAAAAAAATAATTTTTGAAATCCTATCAGTTTCAGACTGGTTCCATCAAATAACTGTGTTTTGGTAGACTCTTTTCTGCCTTGAAATATCTACTGCTTGATAAGTTTAAGAAGAGGTTTTAAACTGTTGATGGATAAAGAAAAATGCAAGTGTAATGCAGGATGTAATGCAAACTGAAAATCTTGCCATTGGCAGAAATAAGAAGGTATTGCTTAAGAAAGTTTCCATTTGCAGCTTATCTGTGCTGCATACAGGAGTAATGTATACGTGGTGGTCAAGTTCTGTTGATGGTTTTGGACATGCATCAAAAGAAGTCAGGATGATGAAGGTGATTCTGCCCCTCTTCTCTTCTCTTTTGAGACCCTACCTGGAGTACTGCATACAGTTCTGGCGTCCTCAGCATAAAAAGGACATGGAGCTGCTGGAGTGGATCCAGAGGAGGGCTATGAAGATAATTGGAGGGCTGGAAAACATCCTCTATGTGGACAGGCTGCAAATATTGGAGCTCCTCAGCCTGGAGAAGAGGCTTTGGGGTGACCTTATAGCAGCATTCCAACACCTGGTGTGGGCCTACAAGAAAGCCGGGAAGGGACTTTTTACAAGGGACTTTTGTAGTGATAGGATGAGAGGCAATGAATTGAAGTTTGAAGAGGGTAGGTTCAGACTAGATATTAGGAACAAATTGTTCACCGTGAGGGTGTTGAGACACTGGAACAATTTGTCCAGGAAGGTTGTGGATGCCCTCTCCCTGAAGGTATTTGAGGCCAGGTTGGAGGAAGCCTTGAGAAACGTGGTCTAGTGTCTCTGCCTATAGCAGGGGGAGTTCAAACTAAATGATCTTCAAGGTCCCTTCTACCTAAAGCATTCTATGAATCTGTGAAAATGTGAATCTGTACTTTGCATTTTTATGTACACTGCTGATAATAAGGCATATAACTGCTACTGGTTTGCATATGTCAGAATCACTTGGTAATTTCTTTTTTGTCATTCTCCAACACAATGGCAATAAATGGGAACACAATACGTATGCTGCAGCACATTCAGAGGTGCATTTTCACTGTGTTTTTTGCTGTTCTTGATCCACTAATTTCTTTTACATGTAAGAACCAATAGCTAATTTGAAAAGGGCTGATTGGTCTTTTTGGGGAACAAGCTGATGTACACTTAAGAGTATCAGCTGGGTTTCTTTAATTTTACCATGGAGATGGAGTTTCTACTTTCCTTCAATGTGTATTATTAAAAATCAACCAACAGGAATAAATAGTTGGTACCATCATTTCAGAGATATTCCATGGTTATGGTAACCCCTGAACGTAATTCAGAATAAGCAATTCAATTAGCATGCCAATGCCAATTCAATAAATTAATTATGCCTCCTCAATAAACTACAAAACTGTCAAATTATAAGGTTAATAAAATTTAATAAAACTTCAGAAAACACAGGAAAAGGGAATCTGCAGAAGGAACAGTACATTTGATTTTGAGTGCTAACTGAAAAGCTTGGGCACTTACAGCTTGCAGGCTGTAACCTTACACTGCTGCCTCACCATTCTGTCACACCATCCACCTCAGAAATGACCTGCTGTGACATAATGTCATTGTGGTTACACTCAACCATCCTGATCCCACATTCACCTCCTAGCTGTGTCAAGATTTGACATTATTCTTTATAGTGTCAGGACCCTGAGATCTTTAGAGCACTAAGAGTTGAAAGACTACAGTCCCACATCACAGGAAAAAAGAAGATATTAAACTGTTGAAAAATGGACAACGCAACCACGATATTATTTAATTTTACATCAGAGTTTGTTCTCTGTATTTTTTTGATTGATAACACCCTAAGCAATTAACTAAATGTTGATAATTGAGATAGTTACCACAACAAAGGTATATAAATGAGGTTAAGAGCTGAAGAAGTGCTGTATCCATATGAATATAGTAGTCTGTAACATGAAAAGCTATGAGATCAGCTATAGGATGTTTCAATTTTAAACTATATGAGCAAAAAAGTTATTTATTCTCTTTGGAGAGAAGATTTATGAAAAAAAAAACAAAAACAACAAACACACAAACAAACAAAACCCCAAACCCCCCAAAAACCAAAATAAAATACATACACACACACAAATGCAAATCACAAAAAAACCCTACAAAAAACCCTAAGCAATATACAGACATGAAGCAAATAAAAGCACATCCTTAATCATTATGAATGTGCCTACAGGGCTCAACCCAAAAGACATCTGCATAAAATTGTCCGGATTCTTTCAGCTAAGCACTAGGCACAAATCAGGGAACACATCTATGATGTATATTAACCTAGACTGTTATATATGGAAGGGTCTTACAGTTCAACTAATGTTACACTTGAGATTGTTCTGCAAAACATGCCAGCACAATTAATGTCAGCACCAGATAACCAGTCACTGTAAATACCCTTGGAGGGATTTTTTTATATCTTTTAGTAGAAAACCCATTTAAGAAGTAAAGTTTCCAAATGTATCCCTGAAAATCAGAGGTCAATTCAATAACCTACAAACCAGCAGGATAATTCCATCTCCCATTAAAGCCAAATGTTATCTCCTTTGACAAGAATGGGCTATTGAGAAATGAATAAATGTACATCTTCTTTTCCTAGAACAGACCCTATATTAAGCACTAAGACTGTTCTTTATGCTTGTGTTGTCTTTGGCCATTTCTAGGCCGGACCATGCTGAAAACAGCAAGGTAAGTCCAATCTACACCACAGAACTTCATTTTTCCCCTCCAGGCTTCATCACACCCTTGTAAACCTGCTGGCTCCATTGTTGTGCTAATACATCTGCCTGAACAGATCTGCATCTATGCTGCTTTACATAGATTTGTTCTCATTATTATTGAATGAACTGCTGTACAGTAGTATTTAGAGGATTAGGTAAAGACAGAGACCTATATTGTATACATTATGTTAGAAAGGCACTAGGAGGCAAGTTTACTCATTTGAAAGGCAATCATCACAGAGAGTCATTAAGGTTGGAAAAAATCTTTAAGATCATTTCAGTCCAAATAGGTAAGGAAAGCAACAGGAGACGTCACTTATACAGCAAGTAAAAGGTAGAACCAAGGATGAGGTACAACCCTTTGAAGCTCATCTCATTGATCAATAATGTCCTGCATAAAACTGAACAGCACAACTTGCTGTAGCTATAGTGCTATTTTCTCCTTTTATGGATCATATTGCGACTCTCACTTTCTGGAAAGGTGTGGGAGGCCTATTGGAGACTTGTATAAATGCTTTTGTAACTAAACAATTGATGAATCATAGAGAGATTTGAGTCTATATCCTTTTTTTTTTTTAATTATTTTTTCCCTTTTGATGCCAAAAGGCTGCTTCTGTCATCATAGTATCCCTCGCAGACAGGTAAAAAAAAAAAGGAGCATAATTTCTTTCTGTCTTATCAGGTTGCATTGAATTTTACGACAGATTCCCTACATGCCCAAAAGTGCATTGCATTTCTCAGGAGTGTATTTTCCTGCAGCTCTGTTAAAGAATTGATTGTCCTCAGACTGGTGTGTTTTGATGTTTTTTTGTATTGTGACAACCTTTACGTTTTCATCTATTTTGGAATCCCGCTTAAATAAGTAACCTAGAGCTGTTCTAGAAGTTCACACTTGCTCCAAGTCCACGCTAGATGCTCAAGAAAGATTATGTACTGTAGGAAGGCAAACAAAAGAACTTGATCCGAAACTATTAAATTTAACAAAATATCTTCTTTTCCCTACTTTCCCCTCCCAGTATTTTAGACTCTGATTCAAGTAGCCATAACCTAACCTCCAGAAACCAGGAATACAGAATATATTATTTGAAGTTTAAGAAAATACTACCCCCAACAACCTTAGTAATAACAGTGGTATGAAATGTATTACCCTGTTTCTGGATTTGGCACTTTTTACTCATCATGTCTTTTTTTTCTATGCCCATTTTTATTATTTAGATAAAACTAGACTGGACTTAATTCACAATGCCATTGAACTCTTTATTAGAAAACCTGTTGAAAAGAAATGAAAATGAGGTAAATGAAATACCTCTGTTTATGCTACTGAAGTGAGCATTAAGGCTAAACAACTTTTTGCCAGTTGATTCCACAATGTTATTATCTTGGCACTAGATTAAGTGTGTGAAACAACATTTGTGTATTTAGGGTTTATGTAGCAGATATTTTACCTTTTTTTTTTTTTTTCTTTTCCTTATGAGCCACATCGTGTTTATCCTCATAGCTGAGTGTGTGTCCTAGGTGGTGTCTTTACAGCCCATGCACTACTCATGATCAGTGAATGATAGACTTTTATCTGGCCCTTCATGAGGTAAATGTAAGGGTAATTGGCACTTCAGACTTCTAGGCAGTTAAGAAGCAAGTGGGTAATGGAAAACAGCTTTTTGCTGAATCACAGTTTGTCATCCAGCTCCCAAAAGGACTTCTGTTCATTTTAACTGACAAAAGTTGGATATTTCCAATTAACATATTTTTGTCTTTGAAAACAAATTATCATCTTCTCTGTGCTTCTCTTTCCTCTCATTTTGCTTAACATATAATTTGCTTATACAGTCCTTCCAGCTGTAAATCAAAACAACTCACTCTGCTTCAGCAGGACTCTACTGATTTATAATTGCAGTGGACGTGCTACAAGATCTTTGTTTCTCCCTTAATCTTTGTCATCTCTAAAATTCATAAAAAGCATCCAAGACTGCAGTCCATTCTGTTATGGGCCATGTAGGATTGATACCATGAAAGGACACTGCCTGCCATGTTTTCCATAACACCTCTGATTGATTTTTTTACGTTCTTTTTTGATTTATCAAGACAAATACCACTGCTGATCAATATAGTCAGAATTACAACTCTGATATTTCTGTGAATCTTACAATGACTTGAATTCCAATTGTATGCTTCTTCAGCATTAGTTTTCAGTGAGATGGAAGTAGCTTTTCACCTGACTACATTAAAGATGATCTTCAATATGATGCTAGTTTGGGTCATGTTTCCTGATCAGTGCTAATTATTTTGTTTGATTTTACATCGTTATCTCCCTGATGATAAAAAAACTAACATTAAATCAACTTGAATAACTTAAAATGTAATATATTGATAAACCCCCTTCAACAGCAACATGTAACACTATTGAAAATGGGAAGCACTGAAGAAAAATGCTTCAGAGCTTTTAAGATTTTTTTTTTCTGAGTCTTTATATTAAAGAATTTACATCAGATACAGAATAAGACTCAGGTGAAAGAGAAAAAGTGTGGATTTTAAGCCATTGTATGAACTCTGCCTTCTTATTCCTTTCATCCCTAAAACAGATGGGGAAGACAGAGAATAAAGCTGTTCTGAAGGAGCATATGAATCAGCTAGATATTGCATGCATATTTATTTTAGGCATACAGATTCTTTCATAATCCTCAGCCAAAACTGCAGATAATTAGGGTTGGCATGAAGGGAGCTTAAAAAAAACAATTTTAAAGATAATTTTGAATTTCAAAAGTTTTTTGTTTTTGTTTGTTTTTGTTTTTTAAGGTTTTTTTTGCTTCATATTTCAAATTTTAATGGAAATTGCAGAAATCATTGTCTTTTGTTTTCACAGAAGATATATCTTCTTACTATTGCTTCAAGTACTGCTTCTGAAATAAAAATGTATTTCAGTAAACCTGAAATTTGCCAAACAAATCCACTTTTTAGTGTAAAATTGTGAGAACTAATGGAAGAAACACAAAAATGACCATTTTAATAAGTTTTCCCCCATGCACCCTCTCATATTCTTTTTCTAAGTGAAGTGTTTAAATTCAATATTCTGAAATGGATTTGTATTTTAAAAATACATAGTTTTAATTTTTTTTTCCCCAACAAAAATTTGGTGCTAGACAAGCACTTTAATTATTCCCTTACCTGGAACATAGAGAGTAACTTTCGATCTGTTTACATTTTAGAGGCAGAGTACAAATTTCTAAATTTCCTAGCTGAGAGCAATTATTGATTATGAAGCCAATTATTGTTTTAGGATTATAATATCACATAAAGTTACAGTTATTTGCGGACTGCCTACTTAATTTCATTTGGGATTTTCTCACTGATCAAACTCCTTCACGGAAAACAATGCACCAGAGACAGTTTTTTAATATCTGAGTGGCTAGTAAAAAACACTGAGATTGTCCAGTTCTACACAAATCCCCAAATTCCTCTGGAGTCTGAAAATTAACTCAATTTTGATTAAAGCAAGCCTTGCTTTCATTAGCTGTACTGCTCTGCCCCAGTAAATTCTTCCAGTGACCGTGTGAGGGCAGCACATTTCTGGGAAGTCACTTGAACTCTGAGATTTGGTCTTGGTGGAAACAGCACAGCTGGAAAAGTACCAGACACTAGAAGGTTGAAAAGGCCAAGGCTGAGGGAGCTGTGGTTGTTCAGCCCGGAGAAGAGGAGGCTCAGGGGAGACCTTATTGCTCTCCACAACTACCTGAAAAGAGGTTGTAGCCAGCTGGGAGTCGGTCTCTTCTCCCAGGCACCCAGTGACAGAACAAGAGGACACAGTCTCAAGCTGCACCAGGGCAGGTTTAGGCTGGATGTTAGGAAGAAATTCTTCACAGAAAAGAATGATTGGCCATTGGGATGGGCTGCCCAAGGAGGTGGTGGTCACTATCCCTGGAGGTGTTTAAGAAGAGACCGTATGAGGCATTTAGTGCCATGGTTTAGTTAATCAGAAGGTGTTAGGTGATAGGTTGGACTTGATGGTCTCGAAGGTCTTTTCCAACCTGACTGATTCTGTGATTCTAGTAAGACAGGCAGAAAGGGCTGGTATATGGGCACATATGCATCTGCATTGATGGCAGCTGAAACTAAGGACAGAATGAATAATCTTTTCTTCATGTCCACTGTGGATAGTATGAAATACAATGGCCTTTTTAACAGTGGCAAGGGAAATTGCACTTAGACGTTAAAACCCCCATCTTCTAACAGTAAAGATAATTAGGTACTGGAATGGATTGCCTGGGGAGGCTGCAGAAACTCTGTCATCATTAAAGCCTTTAAAGAGCAAACTGGACAAACATTGATTTGGAATAGCAAAGGTCTAGTTGATCTATGGAGGGCAAAGATGAACTATTGTTCACGAACCATGAACAGAAGGCCTTTATAGATCTATTCTACTGTATTTCTACTCGTCGGTGTTAATTGCTTAGCAGTGGTGGTGGGATAATATATACTTGCCAAACACAAATCAGATAGACCTGACATAAGCAAAAAATACCACATATCATTTTTGGGTAGAAAAACGTGAATGTAAATCATGTAGTGTGGGAACCCAGTCACACTGGAAAAATAAATCTTCCAAATTTAAATTTAAAAGTTCTCATACCACAGTGACAATGCATTAGAACACTATATTTAAAAAAAAATAAATGGACAATTGCAAGGTTAGGAAAAATTGTGTCACTCCTTTAGGTAATTTTAGCAATGATTTTATTTTCAACAATGAGAGGAACCAAGTAGAAGAGAGCATCTATTTATGTTCAGGACTGTAGAGGCAGAAAATTGAAGTCTGTTCCTTCCCACAATACTTAATTTGCATTATTCCAGCTTTCCAGAGCTATAGCTGAGATTGAACTTCATTTCCTGATCCATACCATATCCAAGTTCAATTAAATGTTTTTCAAGAGGTTTCCGAGTACATCAATCCAAGGACAGGAAATAGCCTTCTAACTCGGTGACTTGCAGGGAAGGGGAGATAGATAAAGACATACAATTATTTCTTTGGTCTCGCTTGGGTGACTATCTCACGACTCTGGAAGTACAAGCCTGCTGTAATCATTAGGGTACGGCTAATGAAAACAGCTCATTATTGTCTCGGAGATACTGTCCTCTAACTATGCCCTTTGGATTGAAAGGTATGCAAATGAAGATTATTTAATTTAGAACTTTTACTATGTGGACCTTGTAAATCTGAAAATTTAATTACTAAGTGCAACATTTATTATGAGGAGCTCTAGCTCTCCTCTTTACCCTACTAAACAAATAAGAAAATATTGCTTTTGAAGTAGATGCTTACTTAATAGATGTCTCTGTCCAGTGTTTTCATAAACCTGTACAGATACACACCAAACCAAATATGCACACATTTATCCCCTTATCCTGGAGAGCATTATATTAGCATCCTTCACACTTTGAAAAGGGTCCAACTTTTCTTGGCTCTGAAAGAGAATTTGCACATCAATCCAGAAGGAAGCAAATTGCTGAGAGAAAAAGTATGGTGTAACAAAACTGCTGTCTGACAGCGTGAGAGCAATGAAGTGCTTTCATAAGTAAATGGTGCATATCTGATGATATGTTCTCGGGAGGGGATCATCTGAGGCAGGCCTGTACAGAGAAGAAATGCTTCAGACAGGAATATTATCCTGCCCATATGGAAGAGAATTTGAGCTGTTGCAATAATTGATCATTTATTACTTCCGCAGTTCTGATAAATAAATGCAGAAATCCAGAAACTGATTTGAGCGGGTCAAACTTTTTTGTGTGTAGGAAAATCTTGGATGATCAGAAAAGCTGGGACACCCCCCAAGTAATAAAATATGGTTTTATTTTTAGATACATGGTTTTGTGAAATAGAAGGATCTCTTTACATATGAAGCCACTTTAATGCTGAAAAATCTCCAGTTTAATTCCTAGAATAATCAAAACCAGATTTTTTTTTTGACATTTCGTATCTTCTGCTTTTATTTCCTACACTAAAAATCAATATGAATTAATAACAAATCTTAGTATCACCAGTTTTTCAGCTAACTCATCAGCGTGGTTTCCTCTTCCACTCCTGATCCTGAGTATAGAATATAAATAGATAAGAAAGCACAGGAACATTTACATTATCAGAGCAAGATTCATGGGCAAATGTAATGTGTCCTATTATATCGGTTGACATAATTGGGGAAAAAAAACCCAAGGAGACAAGATTTCAACTATACAAGCCCTTCTTCAGATCTAAAAGATAGTTAGCCAATATAAAGAAAGTGCTGTTACTGAGATTATTATATACTGGTAATACATTCCTCTGCCTTCAAAATTCCCCTTGCTCAGGTCCCTGGGTTTTCACTACTGCACTGTCACTGCTGCTACAGACATAATATTTTCAACTGGAAGCCACGGGAGTCCTTGGGATCCTTTTCCTAAAACTCCTGGAAAGACTCATTTGAACTGGACTCCTATTAAAAATCAGGAAGTTTAATTCAACCTCCTATGCCTGATCTCTATCCAGAAAACAGCCAAATGCTCAAAATCTGTTCCACCTTGAGACACTTTCCCAAGGCGTCACTGATGGATATGCTTCACTATTGCTAAGCCAGCCTGTCCTTTCAGTGGCAGCTAAGGAAAGTGTCCAAAATCCTATTTGCAGCAGATGCAGTACCCAAGACAAGTGCTGTGTTTGTGTGAGGCACATCCCTACCAGTATGATTCTTCTCAGGAGTGTGTATATTTTTGTGGCCTTTTTTGAGTTAGAGGAGGAACCTGTTTCATCCAAAACCTGCTAGCATGGCTGCTTCCTCTGTGGAGCAAGTTCATATCACTGCTTTGTTAAGCCAATGGAAATGATAACTGTAGCCTCAGTTAACAATGCAGAAGTCCGTGGCATCAAAGCCTTTCTTCGTGACCATTTTGCCTGGATGTTGTTAGGAAGGGAATCAGAACTTGGGGCTCGTTCTGTGTTTACACAGAAGCTAACACAATCTTGGGTCTGACTGAACTGCAAAATGTGACAAAAATTGTAACCTCCCTTCCATCCCTCCCTTGGTCACCTATGTGTTGGTGCCATTCCTCATGAACAAAGAGTGTCTGCAGTCAGTGTACTATTGAAAATCTTATTTATTTGCTAGTGCTTGCAGAAGGCGATATGTGTCTGAGCATTAACATGATCGTTAATTCTATAGTGCCATCTGGTCTGTCTATTCCAGCCAGGCCACCACTTCTGAGATTTGTCTGTCAGTCAGACAACATCTTCTAATTTTGGACTTTTTCCTTTTTCTTTAGGAGTTTCAGTTTTTCTTGCCAGTATTTTTCCTCTTGAATCTTTGAGCTCCTAACTATCAGCATCTGAACCATTACAATTTTATCTGGTTTTGTTTTTCTTAGCTCAAATGACTTCAGTTCATGGACTTTCTCTTATCCCAGCAACATTTTTCTCTCTCTGAAACTTAGCCAAAGTCATACAGCTGTGCTGAAATGAACTGAGCCTTGGGTTAAAGAAAGATGATCCCCAGGGCTAAACATTCAAGGTGACAGTGTATCCACTTTACACACAAGCAGAGAAATATATTCCACAGCTGTGTGTATTACTCTGAACTCAAAAGACAAGAATGCTTCTATTTGTATCTTTAGATGCTCTTTGCTTAGATGTTGAAACAACCAGGAAAAAAAAAAAAAAATTTTTCATAAAATCCATAAAATCTTCCAAACACCACCTCTTTCCCTTATTTTTCAAGTCATTGCAAAAAAGATTCTTGAAAGGGGAAAACAAAAAGATAACTGTGTAATGACTCACATTTATGTAGTGATTTTAATCTCTGAAGGCACTTTAAGAAATGTCATAACCACACATATCCATGTTGTGGTTTGTCCTTCAGTTTATATTACAAATGTCAGACATGATTTTGGTATTAATCAATATAATTACTACAGTATATAATTATTCTTCCATACTCAGCCTCACCATTCATTTAAATGTGGAAAATAATAGCAAAATATGTGCCTTTTTTTTTTTTTTTATAATGCTAAAGGAGGGTAACTTGTGCTAGGAGAGGAGAAACCTCATCATATTGGCTGGGTTGTTTAAGAGATTCAAGACTATTTCCCTCACAATTTTTGTGCTTTATTACCAGCAGCAGAAAGAGTACAACCCTTTCACATACTATTTTTAGTTCATATACTGCTGCTTATTCTATTTAAACCAGCCAGTCAATATTCTGCTGTTCAGGGTGGACAGAGACACCTGGAGCAACTCTACTCCTTTATCACCCAGGACATGCTGTTTTCAGGAGTAAACATCAGTGTGGCCTCAGGGTTACGAACTAGTACCTCTGCAAGTGATTCACAGCCTGCAAAAGATAATGCTGTCCTGAATTTTCATAGCTGGATCCTTGAGAAGTTACCTCCAGCTCTCTGTAGCTTCTCTTAGCATTTTCCCATCGTAGCTGTTTCCTTGAGATCTGGCATGAGAGTCATCATCATTGTCTTGAGGTCCCTCTTTACAATTCCTATCCCACAACCAAATCTTTCTCAGGAGTTCATGGTTGTTACCTCCGAGTCTGAGTGGATGCACCATAATCTGCTCCTATGAAAACATCACATTTCAGATGTGTGTGGATTGAAGGCTTCCTTTCTCTTATTTCAGCTCAGTATTGCTAAGATACTATATATGATATGTAGAGATAAAGCTCATGATATAAATATATAAGCACTTCATGAGACCATTCTCACTGCTCTTTCAGGACCATAATAGTAATTAAGTCACTAAACTTGTCCCATGCTGATCCCAGCAGCTCTGGTCATGCTGCTGTGCACCATGATGAAACTCACAGGCTCAATACATAAGGATAAAACATTTTTCTTGGACCTCTGCTGAACCCATCATCTGTTTTTATGGATAAATATTTTGTGACACAGCTCACACATGACCTGTAGCACATTGTTGTTACATGACTGAAGAGACTGCAATATAATGTGAATGATGTACCTCGCTTTGGACAACCAAACATTTTTCTTTGTTGACCTTGTAGATTTGCCAGTGTATTAAAGTTTTATTTCTTTGTTATAATTCTGGCCATTATATTTTAAAGGTGTAGGCTGGTACACATGTCAGATTGATGAACAAGAATCCTAATGCAGTGATGGATAACAAAGCAGAAGATATTAGAATATATTTGACAAAGACCAAGCCATCCCCTGGAAGTGAGTATCTTTAAAATGAAACTTATTTTTTCAGAAATTAAGGGAAAAATTAAATTAAAATTGGTAGTGAAATTAGGAGAACTGCATAAAAAAACTTGCTTCAGAAACAATCAAGAAATAAAATAATGGAGTTCCCAAGAATGCTCCGAGTAAGTGAATGGCAGCTAAACAAAGACCGAATATTTGAATTATCAACCTGCTTGCTTTCCTTTGAAGAAATGCTGTTCTTTGTGCTCTGTTCATTTCACAGAATGGTACTTGGTAATTTGGAGAACATTTTTAAGGAATGTATCCAACATTCCAATTACATCTTGAAGGCTTGACACAAAGATAAGAAATGAGCAAGATCTTAAAAATGGGGAAGTGGATAAANTCATTTGACTTATGAATAATCTGATCTTCTGGAGGTATTAAGAGGTCTTATTTAGTCACCATGATTATCAGATAACAGGTTCTGAAACAAAAATCCCTGGGTATGAGAATCCACTATTTGGTACCTAGCATCTAAACGAGCTCTCATATGCATGTGTATCTCAGCTGAACAGAATAGTTTTAAGCAACTGATAAGAGTGAGGAGGGGGAAGACATTCACCACTATCATAGTCAAGCACTTCATAGAGTAATTCATTAGATAAAACCATAATGCACCACAGGGAAATACTGATGTTAAAGAAGTATTCACATGCTATTCATTCAGATAGAGTGCTGGGTATTGTATCCTGTTATCCTGTCATCCAGTCCTTTATAATCTATGTAATTGATTCTGGAATTTCACTAGCCAATGCAATGTACTGTGAAAGGGCAAATGTATTTGTGGGTTATCTAATCTAGGAGAGGAGAACAAAAGAGAAGACATGAGAAGCCTTCAAATATGTACAAAACAGCTGTCAGAGAGGAAGGAATAATTTATTCTCTACAACTCCTGTAGAAAAAACATACTGAGTTTAAATTTCAGCAAGGGAGATTTGGTTTAGATATCTAGGAAGCAACTTTGTAAGAGAAGAAAAGACTGTCTTAGAGGAATTTCCCTCTGTGTAACTAGTCCTTGCCAGCAATGGTCTAAGATTAACTTGTCCTGCCGTGGGACAAGAGGAAGGACTAGACAACTTCCGAAGGATTCTGCCAATGTAATTTTATCCTCTGCATTTTCCCTGGTGAAACATTTTACATTTCCCTTGTAGTCTCCATCTCCTTATGCCAGCAGGATAGTACTGAAATGAAAAAAAATGTGCAAAGAAAGCAGAAGAATGTGTCTTCCCCCTCTCAACTTACTTCTGAGTGAATAACATCTTCTGGCATTGCATGTATGAACTTCAGGTAAGCTTTAGTCCCCATGCATGATATGCAGTTATACCAAACATGTGAGGATTGCAGTGGAGTGTGAGTCTCTCAGTCTCAGCTATAGATGAGAACCTCACCTCAGACTTATCTTTCAGTGGCATGTTGCTTAAATGATAAGCTTTATGAAGTTCTAAAAGAATCTTATTTTTAAGTGCTGCACTAAAATCTCCTTTTTGAAGTGCATATTAAACAAAATTCTCAGCAAGAAGGTGCATCTGAATGGGTACTGCGAAACCTGCAATCTGAAGAAGCCTCAATAACACATCAAATCCTCCCTGGCATGGTTTTCTGCAGTGGTGTGTGTTTATTCTCTCTGGGAGGTCTTCTCTTCTGCACTCCATGTCTGGAATGTAAAAGTAGAAAGAGTTTTCTTTTCTAAAGTGATGGAAGTTTTACTGGAAAGCTTTCTCTGGAGTATATATATATATATAAAAATGTCTCAAAAGGATTTTTTTTTTTCTCCCTGGAAGTCTCTGGTTTTTTTGAAAGCCTCAGACTTCAAGAATTGCAATAGAACTTTTTGAAAGTATCCTACATTTTCGTTTCATTGTTGATGCTGGGACTTCACACCTGGATTATTTCCTCTGTGGTGTTTTTTATACCAGGATTCCCACAGTACATCTGTTAAGCAAGCAATAGAGAACATGGTGGTGAATCAAGGGAAATATAAACCCACTACGGGGGTGAGAGCTTGAAAGCAACAAAACATTACCACTCGTTGAATTCTATAGGATGAAGGAGATATCATATGGGCTATGTATCTAGAAGTGTTGGTTCTGTATCGGTGCAACACTTTGCCTGAATGTTTTAGGATCTGACTAATACATCTTCCTGGTGCATGAAGACAAAGTTAGCTCATTCTCAAAGAATTTTTCTGTGCAGCTGAAACAGTAAATTGGGTTGGTGTTTTGCCTAGCAGTGCTGCTCAACCTACAAGGTAGACCTTGCCTATATTTTCTCAAGATCATGGCAGATAATGGAAGAAGCCCTCAAATTTTGAAATAATATTTTGGGAGTGACATTTTGAATGATAAGAACACATCTATCTATTTTTTTTAATAGAGAATGTAAACAAAAAAAAAATTACTCCAAAAATACTTTCTCATGACTGTCGTCAAATCCTGAGAAGAGCTACAAATAAATTGCTGCTGTAATACCATGCCAACATTGTCTGTGCTCAGAGCTATTTAATACAGGCCTCACAAACAGTGTAATAGTTTACATTTGCATTTGGCCATGTATTTCCTTCAGGCAGTTCCTCCATCTCTAATAATTGAGTCAGCCATGCAGATTCCAAGCAACTGTAAGAGAGTCACTATTTATCCAGAGGTATTTTCAAAAATAACAATAATGAACACATGTACAATAGTTCTCACCAGGGGCTCTCTGTCAGTCTGAGTTCTGCATGCTCATGAAATGTGAATATTAAATAGCAGTAAACGTGGCCCTGTCAAGAACTTGTGCCTTCCACATAAAAATATAGAATATATGTATGTATAAAACTCAGGCCTGCTATTTTCTTTTTATTCTTTCTTTGATTAAAAACACTATAAAATCACCAAGTGAGATAGTGTCCTGTGTAAAGGTAATGCTGGATACTGACTTTGTGGAAGAGTGTGGTCTCTTAGGGGCTGTTAAAGCTGAACCTCTCTGTGTATCACTTATATACATCTACATTCTTGGCAACAGTCTTTTGTTCTGCCACATTTCATTTATTCCAGTGTTGGTCCAGGTGACATTAATGAGGTTGAAAGTCAGGAGGATGCTGTTAATAACTCTGGTCCAGAAGTCTGGTACGTATGTGACCTTTAGCTTTCAAATGACCTGTGTAAATTTAGTCCAGTCAATACATCTAGATGGATTGCTGTGTTTCCAGGGCTATGAAATTAGGTTAGAAAATTCCAGGACAAGAGAAATTGATGGAATTGTCTGTCTGAAACTGATCATTGCTGCGATTTATCTATGGGGGCTCACTGATGTGATACCTGGGTCCATTACACCTGAACATAAATAGATGAGGATGTAGCTGTCTCCTGAAGTTCATTAGAGACCTTAGGTAGGTATCATTCCTTGTGTGTCTTGGACTTTATCTTACTGTGGCTCCCCAGATTTTCATTAAAACAGAATATAGACCGATGCAAACCTAGGAAGATCTCTGCCTTATTGGAGTTGCAGATGGATACCATGCATGATGTCTGAAGACATCTAAAGCCATACTATGAGATTGCATGAGTTTCAGCTGAATCACATTTTAAAAAAAATCTGACACTTTGAGTCATCTCAGAGGAATGTATGTGGTATTGAAAAAGCTTGGAAAGGTGCTGAAACATACTAAAGTGAAAGCCACAAACCCCATCCCTTTAAATGCTCATACTTGCCAGAAAGACATTGGTGAATTTCATAAGTGTGGTTCAAAACTGTTCTGTCTAAATGACTTCTGTTTTACTAAAGTTTGATTCAGACTCTAGCAAATAAAGAGAGAAAGAGGTGATTTTGTTAAAAAAAAATATTTCTTTTCACTAGTTCCATTTCACAAGCAATTATTGATTGGATTCCTTGAATAACTATAGGAAAACGAGAAGTGAAGAATGATTGTTCTTAGACCAAGATTGCTACTAGCCTGATAAATGCCTCCAAAGTGGTCAGTTCTGGATGCTTTGGGAAGAACTAGTAAAAGGTTGGCAGTGTAGCATTGTTCTTTCTCTGGGCACATAGCCTCTGTGTTTTATCTTGCTCCTTATCTTCTGGTGAGCAGTGATTTAGAGATTTTCTAGGATAATTATTTCATTCAAAGCTTGGTAGCTGGTCACAGACCTCACTTTATGGTTGATAACTTGTTTAAGATAACTAAATAACAAGAAAAAATTAAATCCATTAATAGCTGTTTGAATTTGGAATATGATCAGGTATTCTGACAAGAGGCTGATGATGTAATTTTTCATGTTTCTGTTTAAAGGGTGCCACATCCATTTGAGGAACACTTGGGCAGCAGGTCATAGCTGGAGAAAAATAGTCATGAATAGCAAGTATCAAGCTCAAATGCTGGAAAATTGTATTCCATTTTGTATATTGTCTATTTCATTTTGTCATTTGTGGTTCCTTCTTTAGCCATACACTGTATAAATCAACTAAAAAGTAAAGGAGTCATCAGTAACTGCATCAAAGCAGGTCTATACTAACATTTGCACTGCAACACATCATTCTCTAAATGGTCACAATACAATAGCATCTGGAGTGAAAATATACAGAAGACAAGAAACTTGTTTTATAAACACAGTTCAAAATCAAGAAAACAAATAATTATATTTACTTAGATGATGGCTGGACTGTCACCAAAATGTTAGCTTCCATTTTATTATATTTCATGGAAAGAGGACAAAATTAAATATTACTACTACTTGGAATTTAAGAGCTAGCTTGTCAAAAGCACCCCAGCTAGTGTCAAGTATCCATGTCCTTTCAATGGGTATTAGGTCTGACCAGTTTAGCAGGTGCATTCTTACCTCAGCAGTGATTCTGCACTTGTGTACACACCATGACCATATTTTTAAAAATAAATCTTTTGTGTTCTGCTTTGCAAAGTTGGAGTTTTTTTTATTTTTTATATTTTCCTAAAACAGAAGACTGGTACAAATGATAACTCTATCACTGACCTCAAAACACATCACACGATTGGATGAGCGAATCCTCAATAAGGATCTTAGAGACAGGAAAGTGATGGAAATGTTTGATCCATAGAGGGAGATCAATGCAGAGATGGTTAAGACGTCTGAATTAGCTTTTCAAGCTTCAAACTCCTCCTAAGCCTAAGATCTGCCCTCTTAAGACAATCCTCACATGTGACATTGTTTTCATGAAAGGCTTTTTTCTTCTCTGCATACTGTTGAACTTCAGTTGTCAAAAGTATGTTTTATGTATCATATAATTTTTTAAAGTAATGTTTTGACTAGTTAGCCACTAGGATGGCAAACATTCACAATGCATGAGAGTTCAAGCAGTATTTGGATAAAAATTATCTGTTTAGCTCATCTCTTTTTTACAATGCTATGTGTTGATACTTTACTGTTACACTCTCATTGCTGAAAATTCTTTAAAAGCATAAACCTGCTCCTTCTGTTTAAATATCTTATGGTACATACAAATAATCAGTTGTCAGTTATGATTCTGTCTTTCTTCAGATGCAGATGAATGGAATAGCAAATTTAAGGACCTTCAATAACTGTTTTTTTTTCCCTTAATCTTTTTCTAATAATAAGCTGATCCTGCCAGAGAATATCAGTTAAAGGGAAAGGAACAGAAACATAATGAAAAACATGACACTACAATAGGTTAAATAAAATAATTTTAATGTGCAACTGATGCCAAAAAGATGTTAGATACTCTATGTTTTCTCTATGAACTTAAGCAGCAAAGTGTGTTTTCCTTTAGTAATAAAACAGGAAATGGTAAGTTAGTATCATTGGGCATTTAAAATATGACTTAGTATATAGTGATACAATGAAATGTTTAAAAAATCAAATGGTAACAGTAAGATGTTATTAAGGCCATGCTGATGAAAATAATTACATGTAGTTGCAGAGAAAATATCATTTAAAGACATCATTTAAATTAACCTATATAAACAAATAGTTTTTCTGTTTCAGACATTATAGAGTTTACGATCTTACATTCATCCAAACTACTGCATTCTGCCACTGGAATGAAGCATTAACAATAGAATTGACATTCTAGTTAGTCTCCATTCAACCTCAAACTTTAATAGAAATAACCTGTCGGATTTGACTGAGTGTGATATCACTAGAGAAGCCTTGAATTTAAAGTGGTTGGATAAGGAAAATTGCATAGTTTGTGAAGGCAGTTAGGAATCAAATAGAAATTTTGCTTCTATCCAATTTAGCTGTCAAAAGGCCACTTCTAATACTTTCATAAAGTTATTTGCCTACAGAGAAAAGATAAAGATCTGGGGGAAAAAATAACAATATAGTCCCAAACCAAATAGCCAAAAGATAAAAAACAGCAAGAAAAAACATTCTGACTTCTTAATTCCTTTTGTTTTGAATTTAATTTGTGTGTATGCTATTTCTTGATGGAGTTTCAAAATGTTAAAAACTGACTAAGATTTATTCCAATTGATTACTGCATTGCAGCAAGGTTATTAAAAACATTAATTTCAGTTAAGATTTTAAACTGCAAACAGCAGAGAAATGCAAAAACTGGTGACATGTAAATTAATGATAAGCAAACTATTTTTGAAGTTTTAGGGAAACTTACATCAAAATAGATGCAAAAATTGTAATCAGAAGCTCTAATCAGAGCTGAAACAGGGTTTGGATTTATTTACAAGATGAGGGAAATGTCTCTTTCCTAGCAAAAATGTTGTTTCTTGTATTGATGCTTGCAGAAAATAATGATTGTATATACTGCCCTGCTATGCACTGTTTGATCACTCACAATTTGTTGATCCTGAAAATTAATGCCATGTGTGTGACATGGTGTTATGTGAAAAGATGATCAGTAGTTACATCATTAGAGAATAATTTCATAATAAAGACATAGGTAACATTAACTTAGTGTTCAGAACAGCTGAGGAAATCTTTTTTGCCTCCCTCTCTGCAGTCCTACATAGGATGGAATCCATTATATCTGCACTATATCTGATTGAACTATGGAAAAAAAATGAACATCCTATAGATGCTTCTGAAGATTTTAAGCTCCAAGTGTACTACACTTCTCATTAGCTCTCATATATGATACTGGACAGTGTGTTCACACACAGGGTTTTGAGTGAGAAAATGTTGGGGTTTTTTGTCATTATAACTGCATTTTTTTGCCCATCATGTTCCTATATTATGCGCTATGGAGGTTGTATCACACAGCCACACAGAATGTCTTAAAAGGAAGACAATACTCATTCTTGTGAGAACTAAAAGTGTTTCTCATTCAAATTACAAGAACTTTCTGAATGTCAGATATTCACTTAACTCACTGGCCCATTAAACATGCTTCCTGAAGAGATTTCCTATTTCTTATGTCTTGCTGGAAGTGTGGATCAGAGGAGGTGTCAGTGCCATTGTCTTCCTGTTCTTGGTGCATTAGCTCAGGATCACAAAACATTTGAGTAAAAATGCTGAGTGCACTTACAGAAATCATTCTTCAGAGCTTGGCTTGTGCCTCTTTTCCAAGCAGTTGCCCCATCACATGGCTGAGCAACAATCGAGAATAGCAAATACAATGGTCTGCTATACACTTCCCTTTGGAACACATTATATGCATATTTTTAGCCTTTTTTATTATTTCTCTTGTGTCCTGGGTTTCAAAAAGAGAGTTGTTTATGATAAGTAAGCGAAAGAGAGAACTACAGGAAAGAAAGGAAAGATATTTCCTTGCACATAGGAAGGATTCTGTTTTTGTGAAAACACGGATAGAAATCTGCCTTCTGGAAGGGAGGAGTTTAATTGTTCAGGAGCAGGGTGTCAATATTTGAAATGGGAGGAAAACAAGTATTTGCCACTGTTCCAGTCTGCCTACACATCAGCAATGTCCTAATTCCCTATTTGCTAAGCTTCATGACAGCAGCTTCAGAAAGATGAGAGCCACAAGGCGTGTAATAGACTGGGGATCACAGGATCACAGAATGTCAGGGGTTGGAAAGGACCCAAAGAGATCACCGAGTCCAAGCCCCCTGCCAGAACAGGACCATACAATCTAGCTCAGGTCACAGAAGAATGCATCCAGATGGGTCTTGAAAGTCTCCAGAGAAGGAGACTCCACAGCCTATCCGGGGGGCCTGTTCCAGTGGTCTGTGACCTTTAGAGTCTCTGGGGAGGAGTGTCTGAGAGGAGACTCTGGGGAGGGTCTCTGAGGAGGTCTTTGGGGTAGCAATAGTTCACAAGGGAAGCTTCCTGGAGTTGTGGAGAAAGCACTGGAGTTGGTATGGAAATAGAGCACAGGACTCCTTTGAACTGAGTTGTTGTTGTCTGCCTTTGTCTAGCCAAGACGGATTTTGATTATTCAGCCTCTGCTGATGATTAAACAGGTCATCAGATCTGTAGCTGTTGATTAATCAGGTCTTGAGATCTGTATTTCTACTGTATGGGAGCTACAAGCAAGGAGATAGCTACCCAGTGGCCATGCCTGCTGTGTGTGTGGGCTTTAAGGGGTTTGAAGGAACTCTCATGCTTTGGAGGCATCACTTCTAATTAATGCCTTCCCTTTATAGGCAGCTACATTCAGTCAGAGCTGTTACAGTATACACATATGTGCTGGCTGGTGCAAATTCTCGTGGCGGGTCTCAGGTAGCTTCTTTGGAGCCAGTTCCTGATCCAACTTTTTCCAGTGAAATGTTTCAGCTTCCCTTTCTTGTGGTGCTGGAAAAAGGACTTTCCTGTAAATTCGGCTTGGTTACACTGCTTACAAGTTCTTGAAAATGGCAAGTTTACAGTAGGTTTGCTATTTTTATAGGGTGGCATCATCTCCTCTTCTATAGTGAATATGACATCTCATAGTAACAAGAGGAGTCAATATGATGGAATGTCATCTGCCACTTGGTTTGGATATGGCTTGTGTACAAATTATGTAAAAAAGTAAAGTAAGCTGAAATGATATTTTACTGAGAGAGGGAGCCTGATTTATTTGCACGGATTATTGCCTTTTTCATCAGGTAAAGACAAGAATATACAAGTGAGTTAATTCATTACTTCTGTTTCACTACAACAGGCACATTAACAACTCAGAGATGAAGAACTGTTATCATCAGAAAATAGAGAAGAAACAGCAGGAGATAGTGGGACACATTATTACTAACAACATTGAAGAAAAAAGAAATACTTTAACTCTTTTCCAGCAAAATCTAAACTGTGTACATCGGAGCGTGTGGATAGTCCTGTTGACATCAATGAAGTCAGTCCTGCTCCGTTTCACTGTTTTGCTGAATGAGATCCCAAAATGACAGCATGCAACAAAATATAACTCACGATATTTTGGAGGGAAGATAACAGTTCCTCTAAGCCTTATATTAATTAGCATTAACAATAGATTCCTCTTTCCATAGGACAGACGTTTCCTAATCCAGCAAGCAATTAAAAACCTCATTATTTTGCTGTCACCTTTCTACTGGACCCTTTTCCTTCTGGTTGACGAGATAACAGACAAGGAAACTATCCACTGGAGATGCAGTTTTCCTTTCCTTCAGAATGATCTATGACAAATCCTATTCTTGGCAGACAGGCTGGGTTAAAACAGTCTTTGCTTCTCAGATTCAGTTACAGAATAGGTTTGCTTCTATTTCCTTGACCCATGTTATTTTAGAGAACACTTGTGCGACTTAGGAGAAAACAAAAACTCAGCTCACCTCGCAGACTATAAAGGACACACAAGCAGAATTCATACAGGAGAGAAACTGCTCAGAAGTAGCAGGCTGAGAAGAAAACAAACAAACAAAAAAGCTTAAGTCAAAGACTTGTCAGCCTCAGCAGGGCACTAAGAGAGGAGGTTTTGCTTGCTTGCTTGAAGTAGTCAAGGCTTAGAGCAGTTCTCACTGTCCCAATTAAATTGCAGACAGATGTTTACTTTGCTGAGAAGAGAGAGGAAGGCAGGCAGTTGCTGTGAGAGAAGCAGAATTTGAAGCATGAAAGTGGTGATGTGTTCGTTCAAGGGTCACAGTCATGGTGAGCTGCAGACACAGGAAAACTTCCACAGGGAATTTATTCTTTTTTAACAAGGGTGATTCGGTACTGATGCTTCTGAAAACCTAATGGAGATGGGAGAAAATACTGGAAAGGGTTGTTAAAGAGATTGTAGTCTTCTGAGATGCTGATTGTACTTTGTGAAAATTTACATTTTGTTAGAGCTGCTTGAGGTCAGCATATTCCTCTTCCGTCTTGGGAAGAACTGCTTGGACTTCACAAAGCAGAGTAGCACTTGCCAGAGCAAAGGAACCACAGGTGTAACTAAAGCTCTTTTGTTTCAGTGTGCACTCTGCTGGGTCTTTGCTGGTTTGAGTCCTAGGATTTCACTTCTCCTGGGAAACTGCTAACAGCAGATGTCTAGTATAAACTCACCCAGAGTTTCATAACATTTCTCCATTTTTATTTGTTTTAGATTGAAGAACCAAGAGTGAGGTTTACTTTAATTCGTCTACATAAAGGTTTGAATGAATGCCCAAAGCGATTCTAAGATTTCCTGTAGAGGAGAACTGCAGATCCTAACATCTGTAAAGTGAGTAAGAAAAAAACCAAAGGCCATTTTTCTATCTAAAGTATGTGGGGTTTTTCCAGAACAAAGATTTTCCTAACACATTGTAGACCTACACAAGTTTTGCTTTCATTCAGCACACACTTCACTCTGTTGGGTTTTTTTCAGTTCACAGGCAGAGCAGATGGTAGAAACTGTTGCACTAGTGACTGTATATCAGATACGCTTTGGAAAAGATTGTTGTTGAAGAAGATCTATTGATTATTACAAAGGTCTAAAAAAGTCAATATTCTAACTCTAGAGGTTCATCTATGGAGCTTGGATTTAAGTATAGTAGATGACCATCTAAATGGCTGCATAGGAGCATCTCAGGTGTGATGGTGAGAGTGAAAACTATAACTTAGAGTCTCAAATAAGTTTCAAATGTGCAGACTAACTTGACTGTACCTCTTTGTTAGCCACAGATCACTTTAGAGAATAGATTCCTAATTATTGCAAAGTTTGAGTTTAGAAGGTTTAAAGTAGATATTTAAACCTATCTTACCCACTTGCTCATCAGACTGCCTGAATAAGTAGACTATCATGCATGCAGTGGACATGCTCTCCACATCTCTACTCTTGCATATGTTTCACTTTACCTCAGTAATTAAACATTCATTGGACAAGAAAGAGGTTAGGGAAGTCAAGCATGAGAAAGGAAAGCCAGGTTACTGCTCCAGTGGTTATTTAATTAGTTAAACAAAGTTGGACAGTTTCAGAGGACACAGCTGAGGAGATCTAATAAGCTTGTTGACTCATACACTGCTGGAGAGACAGAAAATTCATGTTGGAGTCTCCTCCAACAGCAGCCTGAGCCCAGTGAGTGAGTCCTTTGCAAATGAATCTCATAACTACTGTTATTTATGGAGACATAACTTGTGAGAAAAGGATTTGTGCAATCAAATCTACTTAAAGAAATGACTGGAGAGTGAAAGATATGTCAAATGCAGTTGCTGATATTTACATTCTGCATTCTTTCAGTAGGCTAAGATAAGATACTCTTGTGGATGAAAATGGAGCCTATCAACATAATTTCATTTCAAATACTAATTTTTACATCATATTGAAATTCCACACAGATATTGTTTGGCATGTGTTGATAAAATGCCTTTGGAAGAGTGTATAGAAGTAATCTGATGAGGATTGTATCAGAAAAGGAAGAAAAAGACATCTCGTTGCTCTTTATAGCACATAATACCAATTTTTTATGGATTTAAAACCTTCTAATGGCTTTTTCCTCTAAGGGATTCATCACCTGTTCAATCATTTACACTCTGCTTAACAGTGCTGTGGTATCATATAAATGCTATAAAAATTGCTCTAGTTTAGTAAAGTCTTTCACACTTTGATTTATCCTTGCAAGTCTCATCTCAGAGATATTTTTCCAGCCTACCAAGAAGGCATGAAGAGAGGCTCCCAGAGTTGTTTCCAAGCACTAAATCACAAGCACTGGATATTCTGAGGGAATGGGCAAAAAGTCTGTCATACTTAGACTGGAATCTCTGTGTTCGTGAAAGTGAATGACATATAGAATTGAGAAATGAAGATTTTTCTGCTGATGCAGAGATGAAGCATGGGACCATAAGAGGAAACAGGACTTGATACTGAAGAGACAGGAACCTTGTAAAAGCTTTTATCCACTATGAGAGACAAAGTAGTTTAAAGTAGGTGACCCAGTACTGCAGAAATGTCTTAGACTCTCATCAACCAGAACATGGATTTCTTTAGCGATCAGCAGTTTTATTCTGAGAATTTTTCTGATTTCTCTGCTTTTAAATATCTGCCAGACTCAGGAAGATGCTGGAAAGTGACTGACAAAGTGAAGAGGAAAAAAAACAGTGAAGGAGGGCTGAACAATTGTAATGATTTTGTGAACTTTCCCTTTCTAGATCATTGATTTGACTGTAAGTTAGAAGAGACAAAAATTTGTTACTGAACATTTAGTTGCTTTAGAAAGATGTCTTGAACATTTTCAGTTTATATCCTATAAGCTAGAAAAGAGATGTCCCTTTGTCAAAACCAGCATTACAGATTGCACCATCTGCAGAAAATCTGACGCATCAAAATCAGATTTTCAGCCTTGGAGATGAGGCTTTTAGAAGAGTGGGAAAGCAGCATTCAAAGAGCCTTGAGGCATCTCTTCTTCTAAAATGAACAGTATAATTCTGTACTTTCTCTAGAAACTGTTGTAACAAAAAGAAAAATCAAATGCACCTTGAAAAAACAGTAAACCAAGTTGTGTTTATGTGCATCAAAATGATCATGAAGATCTAAGGAGCAATTTGAATTACTCAGATTTTTCTTCATACATTTTCATTTCTTAATGTGCTTGCTAAAGGATATTTTTTTTGCCCCAATCAGACCACTGGGGATGAAAGGTGGTTGACACAGGGGAGTACACTCTATGGCAGAGTATATTCCTCATATATAATTCAGAGTGTGAGTCCTTGAGGTAAGGACCAAAGTGTGTAGTGTTGAATATGAACACTTACGCTGTGTGGCTGAAATGGGATAATTTTAGTGATACTTCTATCTTAGAGCATTAGACAAGTACTTTTTGACTGAAGTAACTCTGGACAAGGAGTTTTCCTTCCCAGAGGTTTGCATCACCACTTCTACCACCATGTATTAATGCATAAATATGTATAGCCTGTGAGATCTCTGTTGGGTACTTCTCATCCCATTGCATCTTGCTGTTTGACAGCACAAACCTGTGCCTTCTGCCCTCAGCTCTGTCCTGCCACTGTGAGCTACTTGACAGCTCCTTAGGTGCTGTGTGGGCTCTGTGGGGTGGTTGGGGAGACAACCAAGACAGCGAGAGCCCAAGTGAATCACTGAAATGAAGCAATGGCCAGGCACTGAGAAAAGAATATTGCAAAATGCTGAGCTCTTCACATTTCCAGGAAGGTTCCTAACAATTTTAATGATAATACCTGCACTGCCATTGCTTCTGTCTGTTGTTTCTTTCAGGACTCTCTACCCTTGACTTGGAAACCCATCTGCCTTTTAAATACATTGTTTTTCCCTACTTCAGTGGTCACCCAGATGACTTACTTCTTCCATTTATTGTCCTCTGTGAGATGCCTATTTGTTTATTTTGTCCCCTTCATATTCCACATTTTTCAGGTTCAATATGTATTTTGTTCTCTGTCTTTCTTGGAATAATGCATATCCTCTCCATCAGGATAATTATTATTGTTATTAATATTGCTGAGCTAGCTAATTTTGTCCAATTTTGAAAAGAATTAAAACAAGACTCATGTTTTCTCAGTCATTTTGTTTAATTTGAAGGAAAAAAAAATCTATATCTGGTATTTATTATTTCTCAATATAACAGACACAATTATTACCGTTTAATTTTTCTTCTCTCTCTTTTTTTCCTCAGATAAAAACTTAGCAAAGTCAGCATCTATGAACTGTATATCAGACTTTGAAGGGCCTTCAGGACCCTAAGAAAAAAGAAGAAATTCTGCAGTTTAGGCCTATTATAGAAGTCCTTCATCTTCACACCATGCTCCCTTTCTGACTCTAGAGAAAGGGAACTGTTTATTATTGCTTCTGGCTAGAAGTACTTCAAGGCCCACATTTATCCATTATAATTTTAGAAAGCTGTCTGTGATGACTGTGTTTGAGGTGAAGTCCATCTGCAATCCTTTTGCAGTCCTCAAGAGAAGAGAGTTCATCTGGGGGAATCCTGGCTGACATTGGGCTCAGCATCTCAGCTTGAAGCCCTTCCAAGGCTCAGCCACACAGTGATAGAATTGGAGGTACTGCAGGGTTAGTTTGAGAGGGCATTTATAAGAAAAAACATGGTTGCACAGTTAAGGATCTCTGATATACTGTGGAGTCATTTTTAAGTATGATCTTAATTTGATTTTTAATTAACTCTAAAGATATTATTTGTATCCCATCAAGAGTTCTAATTACAGATTTTACAGACTCTCTTGTCAAGCCTGTGCCATCACTTAAAAGAAGGGGACAAATTGTCAGCCAGATATTCAGCAGAGCCCTGCTCCAGACCTCATCAAAGGTCTTCCTCTGAACCTGTGGATACTAAGGTCTGGTACTCTACACTCCTGAAAATGCTCTGGTGGGTTAGTCTGATGGCATCTTGCAGGTGTAGGAAAGCCAGAATTTTCTGGCAGTACAAAGCACAAAAAAAGCCCTCCAAAATTCATGTTCCAACTCTCGTCTTATTTTTTTTTTTGTTTTGTTTTGCATTGTTAACTAAAGAAAGGATATTTTACATCCAGAGCCATGATTACATTGTGAAGCTTCTCTCCTCATGCCTTTTGTTCAGTTACTCATTCTTCAGCTATGTTATGAAAACTTAGTTTCCTAAGAAAAAAGGGGAAAGGATGGACCTATTACTGGGATTATGTGAGGACCCCAGGGATTTATCTGCAGGCACACTGAAAACGAGATTCAGGGAAAGCAGTGAAGTGTACCCAATTAACAGGACTGTAAGAAATCATGTTCTCTTACCTTTTAAAGTGTATGCAATTGCATCTGTGGAAAGTGACCTATTTCCTCTTAATGCAAGTATGGCTTTTAAATGCTCCTCCCATGATTCATAGCCTTTCACCTAGGCTTTTGAATAACATTACTGAAGACTTAGTGTATTTTGTGAGCTTAACAGGAATAAAAGTTTCTTCATTCTTCTAAATGTTATTTGTAGAACAAATAAACAAATAGTCCCCATTTTAACTTTATGCTTGCCTATTAGAGTGAAATAACAGTAAGAAAGAGTTTTGTTCCATGTAAATTAATGATATTGAAATTTGGAAAAGTTAGGGCTGAAGTACAAGATAAAATAGTAAAAAATGTTCAATAGTGGAAGAGAAGGTGGTAAATAGACACTTGGAGGTGATAGTTGACATAAAAATTATTTGTTACATAATAAAACCACTCAGTCCAAAATTTTTAAATCCTGTGAAACGTTAAGAAGTCTTGAAGCTTAAGGGAAAGAAGAAAGAATACATCCTAGAGGAATTAAAAATGTTTTTTTAAAGAACTATAAGAGTGAAAAATAAATTTTATCTTTTCAAAGAGAATCATCCTGGAATGCCATCCTGAAAGCAAAGAGATTTTTAAATGAAATCTACAATAATAGACTTCTAGCTATTGTCCTGTAAAAGTGAAGATGAACCACAGCCTGACTCCTATTTCGTCTTAAACTCCCCAAAGCTTTTGTTCCTTATGAATTGCCTTGGCATTTTTGTATGCATTTGAAATACGGCACTTAATGAGCAAATCATATGAGCAGCTGCCTTTTATTTAAGGCATGTGGTCACTGATCAGATCTTAATTATGTTCCTGCGTGAAAGAACAGACTACAAACAAGGTTATACTTAATTAGCTTCTATGAGGGAAGAAAAAGGGCTGGGGAGGGAAGCTGCAATCTTTCTAAATGGAAATTCAAGTGATGCTGTTAAGTCTTTTTCTTACAGCTTTTAGAATATGTGTATGTTTTCCAAAGGCCCAAGCTCTTGGATTCCAGTGTGAATACACACTTTTTCATTCCTAAGTATAGAATGTAAGTCTAAGTCCAGGATTGATTTGGCAGGTGCAGTTCCTATTTGCTGTGAAAGACCTATGACTTTCTCCTGTCACATTTCCGAAGTGAAAGTTCAACCTTAAACGGTTTACAGGAGTTTGACAAAATATGTAAGAGTGTTTTGAGTAAAAGCAGCACATGTTGGATGGTTATAAACTGGCTGTTTATAAGAAGTAATTTAGACCATACTAGCTTACTAAAATACATACTAATTACTCAGCACCCTTACTAATAAATAACTCAATAACAAGTGTGATTGTTCTAATGACTTTAATAAACGAAAATTTGAGGGGATTGGTAACTTTAAAAAAGTTGACATTTAGAAATAACTGTGAGAGGATTGGATCAACAAAGCAGAGAAAAATGGTTGAGTGAAAATCTGTTGACAGATGATTATTCTCCACTCTCAGAGAATCTGTGATCTATAGTAAAGACTTTGACAATGTGGCTTTGGCAGAGAATATAACTTTCAGAGATGGTGCTGTAGATAGATTTTTTTTTCCCCACTTCTATTTTAGCTTGGTGTTGTCTGTTGAGATGTTACAATTTGGGAACAAAAGTTATTTATGGTAGCTATGGGCAGCACCCATGCATATACTGAGGGTGAGGTGTGAAGGTGCAGTAGATCTAGTGGCAACTGCTCTTGCTAGTTTAGAACTCCCATGCATAAATGCACCTTTCCTTACTCTCTGCATTTCTGGGAGGCAGATGGCAGCTGTTCTCTTTAAAGTGGAAGACTTTTGCCAAATTGCATCAGCTGAGGACTTGGCTGTTTTTCTGTCAGTGTCTTTGTCCAGAGAAGACACCTTTTAGCTGTCTCTGTGAGAAGTATTGCTGAAACCAGCTCTGAATAGTGTAATGTCAAATTCTCAAAATGTCAGATGTATTTTTACATGTGATGCTGTAATTTGGCTTCCTACTGTGCAAATGAGTGGATTAATTTCCATAATATAGAAATAAACAGTGCAGTTGATATTTCTCCATCTTTCAGAGCAAATTAACAGCTGCGGGTGACAGCAGCCAGTTTAGACTCCTTTTTTGTTCTGCCTCCAAACAGCCATTGATGAAGAAACTTGCCCCAGTTAAAAAATACTGGATGCCAAACTGGTGGTACCTCTTCCTGCACCATTATCCTCTTTGTTTGTCTGGTTTGAGCCTTTAAGTGTTTCATACAAGTCATGTCTCTGACTCCCGTTCCTTGAGCTAAAAGCAGAGAGGGAGCAGGGTTTCTCTGTCCCAAGCTGTGAATCCTGTATGATACACACACAGCAGTGAACCAAAAGACCTGAAGCAGAGGTACATGATTCCCTCTGCAAACTCTGCTGTGGAGATGCACCAGGTCCTAGAATCACAGCTGGAAACACTTGAGCCAGTCCAACGATGGGTCTTTCCTAAAAGCCTAAAAGCTTGACTGTTAGCTGTTAGATGCAGAGAGCTTTGTACCTAGGGCTAGGTTAAAAAAAATGTATCACTCAGTTTGGAACTTCAAACACAGCAGGGGGGCTGTGTAGAGTGTTCCTTGAGTCAGATTCACTGGAATTTCACTCAGCTGAGAAACCGAAGATCTCTCCTGAAGTGAACTGTAGTGACTGGCACATGTGTGTTTACTTGCATAAAGCAAACTAGAAGATGATGGCCATATTTTGTAAACTAAGAAAGGTTTACAAATGGATCACAAAAGCTTATATTTGGCAATAATTTTTCAAGGATGTGATGGATAATAATATGTTTTTAGTACATAGAGGTGTGTTTGAGCATTTACCTCAATACATGGGGATTAATTTGGGTTTCTTCACTCAACTAGGTAGAGTTTTTTTTCCCCAAAAGTCTCACAAAGTGCTAAATTTGTTTTTTTATCTCTTAGTTATTCTGTAAAGCATCATAGGCTCTACATTAAGTCTAGCAATCAAACCTGAAAGAAGCACAAAAATTAAAATATTAATAGAAGTTAGTGTCACCTGTCCTGATAGTGAAGCTATCTAGGATTCAGTCCTGTTTGAATGCACAATATTGGAGAAAATGCCCCCATGATTCTGATTTCTTCTTTGCCTAAACATATCTATGATAATGTGTGAATAACATGTACAGTGCAATTTCACACTTGGATATAATATATGTAATATCTAATATATAGAATCATAGAATCATAGAATGGTAAGGTTGGAAGGGACCTCAAGGATCATCTAGTTCCAACCCCCTGCCACAGGCAGGGACACCTCCCACTAGTACAGGTCACTCAAGGACTCGTCCAACCTCGCCTTGAACACCTCCAGGGAGGGAGCATCCACAGCCTCCCTGGGCAACATCCAGCCTAAATCTTCCCTCTGCCAGATTAAACCCATTGCCCCTAGTCCTGTCATTGCAAGACCTTGTAAATAGTTCCTCCTCAGCCTTCCTGTAGGCCCCCTTCAGATACTGGAAGGCAATATACAATATACTATATACTATATACTATATACTATATAATATATAATATATAATAACAGTTATGGGTAAGCTCTTATGTTGATCTGTCAGACTTTTGGCTTTTTTTGTTTTTCACCAAGTAAGAGTTAAACATTAAATGAAGTGTTATAAACTTGGCAGGAGAAGGAGAGCATTGTCTATTGGGGAGGACAAAGTTGCAGCGTCTTCTGACTTCATAACTCAGTGGAGGCAGGAATGTAGCATCTCATGCAAAAGTGCAACTTTATGCAGTTGTACCATAAGTTTCTCTCTCCTGTAATTAAAAAGCAAGTCTTGGGTTGTGGTTTTGTTTGGGCTTTTTTGGTTAAAAATCTGAGATGAGTTCTCACGGTATGCACAGTTCACTAGTGGAACTCACTACCTCTATTGCATTTCTTAGTGACAAGTAAGGAAAACAAAAGGTGGTTGATTTTTAAATAGAAGTAGAAAAAAAATACAGTGTAAAACTACACCACAGAATGATATGTTTCTAGATTTTGTGTACTTTAATGAGTAGAAAAGTATTTACCAGTAAGATCTAAGACATTAAGCTATCCTTTATCAGTATCTTAAAAGACCTCTTTTGACAGTGGCTCAGACTCAAGCGAGATGGCACTTCCTCTGATATGGCAGCAATTTGCAAAGCTATCAGTGACTAATATCTAAGAATATCAAGTTCAGTACAGTTTCTGATGCTGATGAGTGACATTGGTGGCTTGGGACTGGGAATTTCCTGTTTCATCCTGCTGGGCTCACTGATGCATGGGTCCAAAGAAGGCAGCATAAGGACGAGTGTAAAAACAATGATATTGTGTGCTTCATGTGCACAGGGTTTTATGTCTCTAACAATATTTTGTCATTATCCTCAAATTCTTCAGTACACAAACTTTGCCACTGAATGCTTTCCATGAACTGTTTTACCTGAATGAAGAACATTATGACTGTGTTTATTCCAACTGACTTTTAAAAACAAGCAAACTTTTGGAATAATTTGTTAACTACAGAAAAGATCTGATTTTCATGCTTTATATGATGACATTGTATGCAGTTTCCATCTTTTTATGAACTTATTTTGGACAAATGTGCTTACATCTGCCTTAATACATAGGTACTGGAGCTACAGCCTTGAAATGTGCCACTATGCCCAGGGCTGCTGCTGGTGAATTCTTTACCATGTGGTCATTCTTGAGGGATATAACTTGTGGAACAATTCAGACATTTCATGAATGAAAGGGGCACATTTATTGTTATTGAGTGGGGTTGTATTATTCATTGAATGGTATCTGAGCATCTGCCAATTTCTTGGTGAAAACAAGTCAGGCTGATGTTGTAGTACATTGTTAATAATTTATTTTTTAAAAATCCATTTGTTTTAAATGAATGGTGCATCTGCAAAAGAACTATCTTAGACCAACAAATAGCTGTGTAGTTAAATTGTCAGATTAGTCTTCATATGCCTTTGGTGGAGAGAAGAAAGGAGAGTCACTCCATCCTAAGACACATCTTAGACACAAATTGGTCTCTAGAGGCTCCTAGCTCTTTTCATTGATTGTGAACCATTGAACTGCTTCACTTTCTCTGGGCAGCTAAAAGCAGACAAATCCACCAATGAAGGGGCAAAAATATTAACAAATGGCTTTGATAGTGGGAGTAAGATAAAATAAAATATTGCTGTCCACAAATAAAACAAATTGGTTAATATGACCCCATTGCAGGAAAACTGTACACCAGACTAAGGTGGGCAGTACTTCTGAATGAGTCACTGAATCCAGGATGCCCTGTACCTACCTCAAAGTCAGTTCATAAACAATTTACTGAGTAACTGTAGTTGTGTATACCCATGACTGTGCCCATTCAGAGTCCCGCAGAGTGACTACTCTGTGTGTTGTCACTCTGTGTTAGTGTCTGATTATGACTGTGTGCAGTAGCAGAGAAATGTTGCATGCAGCTTGGAAACAGTATAACCACATTAGCAAATGAGCCAGGGCAGTGCTGCCATATAAATATTAATGATTGGTGTCTCTACACAACTCTATATTGTAAAGTGCTCTTCTGTCTACTCCTCTGACTTCTGAGTGATTTGGGATGAAATATCCTTTCAAATGGGTGGTCCTGGTAGGTGTGTAGAATTTACATCACACAAAACCAGCATAGAAAACATGAGTGAGGACCTGGTTTGCAGGCAAACCCATGCGCTGTTTAGCTCACGTCTCTACGAGTAGAGTATTTATTTAGTGATCGTTTACTGTGATGATTTACATTTTCAGTTCTATGCCAGTGCTCTCTGAAGTATCATCTAATTAGTAAAAGGCGTATGAGATTCTTTTATAATGTCAGATGATTTTCCTACTTAAAAAAAAGCCTTCTACTGAAGCTTTCTGAAAATCAGTGCTTTTGATAACATTTGAAGATTTAGTTTTTCTTCTCCATAAAAATAAGGAAAAAAAAACTGTCTAAACTGAAGGAAATACTGTAAAACTGCTTTTTTTTTTTTAATTCAAGTGAGCTTTACCTTTATTGCATTCATCTTATGACAAGCTTATAGCTGAGATTTTTTTATATGTTGTATCAAGGCTTGCTACAATTTAAGAACATAACAATATTGCTTACCTATAGGCTGAGAAATCTCAGTAGCAGAACCTGTAGGTGTGGTGTGTATTGCCAGAAATATCACGTCAGGGGTGACCAGGAGTTCACCAGAGTGTCAGGGATCATCAGAAGCTGTGGAGTCACACCACACTGGCGATCGCTGGGTGTGGGGGGGGGTGGATGACACAAGACAGGGACGACCAGACACCAATGTGGTGCATCCAAGATCACCCCTTTATTACAGCAAGTCAGCATATACTTATACAGGATAGACCCTGGTCACATACTCTGCATTGCCTTCTCGGTTACAAGCAGCTCTCCCTGAGCTGTTCACACACACACTGATAAAGCTTCTTCAACAAAGTCACCATCAGGCACCCTGCTTTGCCATGCCACATCCATGTTTACATAACTACCTCCTTATCTTGAATGATTCCCAGCACAGAGTACTGACGCAGTTGGCATTCTTATGAGAACCAACAGTGGTGGTGTGGAGTAGTTGCTCCTTAAGAAGACCACAGAGACACAGTCCTCCAAAAAGAGACAGAGTCCCAAGGGACAGACCTGGACATCCCAGGGTATCGTAACATTGCTATTCTATTCTGCTTTCCGGTATCACAGTTTATAAAGCACTGCCTTGCTAATGTTTCTCTTTTCTGTCCATGTTCCTCCCTTCACTTCTCCTCTCTCCTGGCAGAGTGCGTGTCTCTGCTTATCTCATGGGCTGTGTGGGGCAGATGGCTTCTAGCTGGCAGGGAATTTTGAGGTGTGTCATGAGGCCTCGTGGAGCCTTGTCATAGGTACTTGTAGAGAGAATGTCTCTTTAAATTTCCGATCAGTGTGCAGCATTTTTATTTTTACTCCCCAAAAGGAGTAAATGTCATTTCTCTCCTCTGCTGTTGGGTAGCTCATGGCCCTAAACCTGCTCAGTAGGAAATGAAGTCTCAAAAACATGTACATCAATGTGCACGAGACATTTTTGACCAGTCCCAATTAAAGCTAGGAACTTTGACAATATGCTCTAGAAAATTAGATTTATCTTTTCCAAATTGTCTCCCTTGAAAGGATCTGTACAGCTTTTGGAAAACTTTTAGATTAAGGATGTAGTATGAGAAGCAATAAAACCTATCTCAATACCTCCCATTTTAGGGTGAATGGAATGAGAAATGTTATTGTTACAGCTGTAGGATAAGAATGTGCTTCCTTTCAATACACAATAGTCTGTATCTTTTGTATCGAAAATCAATTTCCTCTGAAAGACCAGCTTGGACAGTCCTTGGAATCAATGCTTTAAAGGTGGTTTTTTTGTTGTTGTGCTCCCGCTTCTTAGCTTTGCATTTTGAATGTCAGTTGCACTGTTATTCTCCATTTCTAGAAATTCAAGAATGGGTTATGAAAGAGGTGATGATGCTTCCTATGATCTGCCTACAAACATGATAATTTAGATTTAGAAGTTATTTTAATGAGCGTTCATGTAGTCTGTACGTAGTCCCTATTTTCAAAATTAATACATATTTAAATCTGAAATGCAATCTACAGGACAAGTCAACAAAACAAAACAAAACAGAAACAAATCAAACAATCAACCAAAAAAATCCAAAAATACACACACCCCCACCCCCCCACCCCTCCAAAACCCAACAACAAAGCCCACAGCTTGTTATATGCAGAACTCTGCTGTTTATGTTACTGATTAGGCCTTTACTTCTATGCTTTACTGTTTCTTGAGAGAGACAGCATTAAGTCTGACAATATCATGTTGAGAATCACCAGGTGGAGTTATTGCACACATTTTAGAGATTATTTTTTCTCTCTACATAAGCACTGTTAAAGACTCAGTTGCATTAGTTTTCATTTCATGAAATACTTTCTGGCTGTAGGGTGTGTCATAAGTCATAAATGATGCTATTTTCCATTCTTAAACTCCCTATCCAGAGTCTTTTCTGTTGTCCTTGGAAAGCAAGCTTTTGGTCCTAGTGTCTTAAGGCATCTGTCTGCAGGCTATCTGCAATTTTCGTTGTTTTAGGATTGTGCACACAGTGCAAGTACATGCATTGCACAGCATATAAACCTGAACTGAACCAGACAAGTTTGTAAAGATGAGGAAATATGCAGGTAAAGGATGCAATCTGTTACTGATGGGTAAAATTGGGTAGTTGCTGTGGAATGTGGAAGAGGAACCAAAATCAACAGGGATTACAGGAAGAGAGAAGCTGCTGGGTTAGTAAAATGCTTCAGGGGCAGAAATAAAGGTGTCCTTGAAGAGAAAGGAGAACAAGGATGGGTGGAAGTGGGCCATGAAGGCAAATCCTGTAGGGAATATCTGAAGGAGAGTGTAAAAGGGGATAAGAAAGTGGAAGAAAAAGAATGAGAATCACAGATGACGTAATGCAGATGAGAAACATGCTGAGGACCTTGGAGTATAGGGCAGACAGGCAGGTATAAAATCAATTTGAAAAATGCTGCAGGGAGAGTTCTGACCTGCCTTTGGCTCACTCTGGCCAGCAGCAACAGTGCAGGATAGGTGAGAATATGACAGGTGTCTGTCACTGTCGGACTCCCTGTGAGGGGGAATGCAGGAGCTATATCTATGCCAATCTAATGAAGGTATATTGATTAATTGTGAGTCTGCATGTGCAGTTATAGCTATTCTGTCTGACTGTCAGTAAGATTATGTGAATACCTACTTTAAATGTTAAAATATTCTTTAAATTGTAATCACATGTGTTTCTTTTGCTCTTTGGAGTCAGTCCACTGAGGTCTCTGACTCACAGACAGAGTGATATTTCAAAGTCAAGTTGGTATTTGAACAGTAGTTAATATCTGCCCTTAAAAATCTAGACTAAATACCCATTAAATTAAGGCATTCAGCATTCAGCTGGGGGAACATCTACAAAAACTTACATAGTAATGTAAGATTTAAGGAATAAATAAGGAGAATTAACTGCTTACTGTCGTTTTGTGGTGGAATTTTACTGTCTATTCACCTTGCGAATAAAAGCTTAACAAATTAACAAAGAAGCCAAATCAAGGAAAAGTTCTAGCTATAGGTAGCTTCCCCCAAAGAACCTAGCATTGAATATGCTTTCTCTGTCACTTCAAATCACTATGGAGGTTAGAGTTCTTAAGGATTAGTAGAGATTTGCTGAGAGAAACTATGCTATATGCTATGCAAGAGGTCAATCTGGAGGATCACGCTTTTCATCTCTTTCAGTTTAGGAACCCATTAAAAGCCCTATGGAACAAACAAATCATTCATTTCTAAAAGAAAACCTCTCTGGAAAGCATGGCACAGGCATCATTCTATATTAAGATACTGAACTCTATGGCAAACTGAATCAAAGTCTTGCATACAGACCTCTCAGAGATACATGATAAAGCAAATCCTGTGTGACATGATGTTGTTTATTCCACAGAAAGTTGACTTTCACATGGGGAGCAGCAGGGACAGAAAACAAATAATTGTTCAAATATCCCAGATAGTTACACTGTCACTTGATAATAGGCAGGCAATTTAGGAAATGCTGCTTCTAATAGTCACTTGTCCTTTACACCGGACATAATGCCCCATATCTCACTGAAACAGATTGAGAAATACCTATATTCTCTATAGCATATTCAATAAGAAACATCCTGGATGCTCCCAGTTTTGAAAACAATCTCATTACTGAACTTTAAACTACAGGACCTGAGAGCAGGAAGTAATTCCATATGTCATTCGTGTACTACTGGGTTGATGGACATATAAAAAGAGGAAAAAGGTGTCTTGAGAAACACTTGAGGACTTGATTCCCACCTCTGCTTTTTATCTCTGAGGCAGAATAAATTTTGTTTGTGCATCTTTCTCTCCTTTTTGTGCTTTTTGTCATATGACATTTTATTGTCCTCCCACTGCTAAACTGGTATTACAGGAGATTACTTATTGTGAAGCTTGAAGAAAGAAATATTACCACTGGCTTCTTTCACTTATGTTTCTATGAATTAAGGTTATTGAAATGAAGATTAAGGGCAGGGGGAAAAGGAGGGAACAAAGCAGAGGAAATGGCTAAGTGAACAAAATGACAGTTCTCTGTTTAGGGGCATTTGCTGTGAATCCAAGGAAGGTGCTAATCACATAAGTGCTTATTGTCCCTTTCTACAACGTGTCTATACCTAATTAGGTGTACAAACTGATAAATCTCTTCTAAGAAAAAATCCTTTGGGGTTTGAATCATCACTAATGATCTTTCACATTAATGGTATGAATGAAAGGAATGTTAATATCTCTGCCTATTTACCTTCCAACAGATGTACATTTTCTAACAACAACTTGTCATAGGAGAATGTGGAAAAGAGAAGAAATATCTCTTAATTCCACAGAATGCTTCACAGGGCTGATAAAATTTTGTTAGGTAATTCTTTGATTCCTCATTGGGATGTAGAATTGCAATAGAATGTCCTTGGTCTCCCTTCATTTTATTAGAGGTTTTTGTAATAATTAACTTTTGCTTCTAAAGAAGAAATTTCTGGCTTCAGAAATTCCCTGGTTACGAGAGACATTTACCAAACAGTAGAGAGACATGTGTGATACATTAGCATTTTTCGAGCACTCTTCACACAAATCTTTCCAAAGATTTAAAATTTTAATAATTTGTTTTCTTTATTGACACCTTTTATCTGAGTCACAGTTGTGCACTAGTTGTTTGTGTTGTATCCAATGAGGTCACTGATTTGCCCATTGGTGTTGCCATTGTTTGCCAAGTATTCTAAGACAGTAAAAAATATTTCTTTGGGTATATTAATAACAAAAAGGAGGACTAAGGAGAATCCTTTGTTGGACATACAGGGAAACATAGTGAATAAAGGCTGAGGTAGTGAATATCTTCTTTGTCTCAAGGAAGTAATGGAGTCCCTCATCCCTGGAGGCATTTAAGAAACACAGATGTGGAGTTTAGGGACATGGTTTAGGTGACTAGGCAGTGCTAAGTTAATGGTTGGATTTGATGACCTTAAAGGTCTCTTCCAACCAAAACAATTCTAATTCTCTGTGTCCATTACATGCATTGTCCATAAGGGTTGATCTAATTGAATTCTGCCAGACTACATCAGACTGAAGGATTTCAATCCGTATTCTGGATCCAGCAGTGATAGGCATAGTAATTTTTAGAAGATATATAACCATTATGGTTATTTCTCACATATGCCTATGAAAAAATCCCACTTTGTCTCCAGGTAAATAGCAACAGGCTTTAGTCTAAGTGTTTCAGGTTTTCTCTCTTCTGATATTAGTAAGTTGAAGTCTTATGAAGGTTTATCCATCTGAATGTACAGCCACCCTAGGAATCTTTCCAACCCCTTTTGCCCACTAATATCTCATGGATGAGAGACTTGCAGTTTTGTAGGAGTTTTAAACTGCATCTAAAACACAACAATCATACCTCTTTTCATATTATAAGAACAAGAGAACAGAATTCCAAATCTAAGCTTGAGGTTGCTGATGATTCTTTCATGGTTTTTTGATTACACCTTGTTTTACCTGTCTTCTTCTAGAAAAACTAGCAGCTTCCCAGGCTGCTGTTTGCTTTAATTTTCAAATCCTTTCTAGTGGCTCTGTGTAAATTGGAAGTGGAGTGAATAGAACAGTACAGATGTAACAAATAAGATGATACCATTTATTTATTCAGTCATTCCTTATTCTACATTGGATTCAACATGCCACTTAATATAGTCACAATGTTAGCTTCATGGCTTCCTGTCTAAAAGACAAGGTCAAAGTAATGAAATACTGTAAAAGAAACACCATTCACAATTTCAGTTTGTAAAAGGAACACGAGGGGATTATCTTCTGTAAGAAAAGTTGGAGTAAAATGTCATAAGCAACTCCTTCTGGCTGTACTCCTAGGAGCTATTTGAGATGCATTCACAAGTCTGTTCTTGTGAGCTCTTCAACGTTTAGAGGATGGCATATTAGGCAGATTTGGATTTCTGATTTGGCATTACTATTTCACAGTATCACAGTATCACAGTATAGCAAAGTTGGAAGAGACCTCAAAGATCATCAAGTCCAACCCACTACCACAGACCTCAAGACTAGACCATGGCACCAAGTGCCA
>WBNM01019218.1:37497-57168 GCA_013399055.1 Ramphastos sulfuratus | reverse complement strand
GAGCTGACAGCTTAGCCAGCAGTTTGCTGTGGGGGACAGTGTCAAAGGCCTTGCTGAAGTCCAGGTAGACCACATCCACAGGCCTCCCCACATCCACCAGGTGGGTCACCTGATCATAGAAGGAGATCAGGTTGGAGAGGCAGGATCTGCCCTTCCTAAATCCATGTTGGCTGGGCCTGAGCCCTTGGCCATCCCTCAGGTGCACAGTTATTGCCCCTAAGATAATCTACTCCATCACTTTCCCTGGCACTGAGGTGAGGCTGACAGGCCTGTAGTTCCCAGGTTCCTCCATCCAACCCTTCTTGTGGATGGGGATCACATTGGCCTATTTCAATTGACACTGGACATGGCTAACAATTACCTTTAATCTCTGAATAGTTTTGGGTTCTGCAGTTGCTTTCAAAGCTTGAAAGGTTCTGTTTTGTGTGCAATACCAGCTCTGTGTAACATGTAAGAATGAGTAGTTGCAGGATATTTAGCACAATGAACACAATAAATAATTTGTGAGGTCACAATGATCTTAGAAAATTGTCACCAGTTGACACAAGCCTCGCTATAAATTACTGTGTCATTCATTTCACCTGAACTCAGGCATCAAACCTGAGGCAAACTCAACATTGCTATTTGTTTCACTGTGAACAAGATGAGGCAACTTCTTTCCCTATAAAACCTCCCGAAACCTTTATTTTCTGCTAAGCTCAAATTGAATACATAGTATTATGAGAAATACAGTTCACAGACTCACAGACTGTATTGGATTTAAAGGGACCCTCAAAGTTCATCTTGCCCACCACAGTGTTGCTCTGTGGTACTACGTTCTACCTAGGACCCAATGGCTGATTCTGGGGGTCTGTGAATGGTAACAACCCAAGGTAACCCTGTTGTCAGTAAAGTTAAATTAACAATGTGATAGTCTGCACAGATATTGTAAATTAAAAACTATAGAAAACCACTAAGGTCTAGTCAACAATTACTGCCAAACTCCACACCTGGCTTTAATGACGTGAAAGAAATCTTCATACAGAAACTAATTCTGTTTTCCTTGAATAGTTTGAAGAGCTTTCTTTTGTTGTCTTCTTATAATTGTAGAGTGAAGCAACCTTGACAAACTGTAGGGGGAATATTAAAATATAATGAAATGTCTTTATGTTTATGCTGTGCTCTCATGTCTTAAATAGGTAGGTCTCTACTAAAGGAAAGATGAAAATATATCAGTTAATCAGTAAACTCAAGGTGAAAATGAATAATCAATTAATTTAGGGTGCTGTTTTGCATGCATCAGTAATCTTAATAGCACAGAATTTCAGCCTGGACTCTTGAACTGTGTGGAAGCGAGTCTGCTCACTTTTTAGAGGGTGGGTGGAGCAGAACAAAAGGCAATAACTATTGAAACTGTTTTAGGCTTTCCTACATTAGGAAAATTTTTTTGCTCTTCTGAGGAGAAAATGTTGGTACCTTAGCAGAGTGTTAATGGTCATGGATTGCTGTAATCTTTGACTAAAAATTACATAAGGAAAGTGAGAAATTTGTGGTATTCAGAAGCAGGTGTATCAGTGATGTTTAAAAGAAGTTAAGATGGTTTTTGGATTCAGAATAAATAATATTAAATGGATTCATTCTGCTCTTTTCTGTTAAGATGAAAAAAGCATGAAACTGGTTGTTGAAAGCCCAGCTATGAGGGCTTTCCTCATGTACATGACATTGCTCATGTACAGTGAAGTGGAAAGCACCATAGATTTTATAGCTGCACTACAATTTTTTCTGTAATCTGTGTCATGTCTTTACTTGCCTTGCAAAAGAACAGAAGTCTGACTTCTTTTAAATGTAAATTGTATCATCTTTGGCCAGCGAATGGAAACCTGCAGCTAAGAAATAGTGGAACATGGTGTGCAGAACCTGTTGTGATCTTGGAATTCTCTTCTTTGAAGAGGAAGTGCAACTCAAAACAGTAAGCCTTGCTCTTGTACTGACAGGAATGTATTGCTCAGTATGACAGTGACATTCAGTGGTCTTTGCCACAGGCTACACCATATGTGTGGCACTTGTCATTATAAACAATGTATACTTAGTGTTGAGAAGCTCATGTACGATACCATGCAAAACATAATGTTCATGCTTGAGCTGTTCATTAGTTCAGTGGATCTTATTTTTATCTAAGAATCTTCAGGCTCTGGCCTGTGACCTATGAATTCCAATTTGGGATGACTTGTGCATCACCTTACACAACCTGACAGGCTCCAGCCTGGTGTGACATATCTGCCCCTCTGGACAGGGAAAATGATACAGCATTCATCTGAGCTCTGTTCTTATAACATAGATGTATCTGACTCAGATCCCTTTGCTCTATAAACAGAGTCCTGAATGACTGAAACTGATGGTAGTGGGAGAGAAAATATACTAGCAGAAACAATAGAGGCAATGAAAATGTGCTCAGGAGAAAACCTAAACAGCCACTTTCCAAATTAATGTTTTACCACTAAATAAACAGCAAATACCAAATCAGCTGGACTCAGCAACGCTCTCCCCCAGCTAGAATCAGTAAGGCATATGGTCAAGAGACAGCCAAGCTCACTGCCTCTGGTTCTATTCAGATTCTGGTAAGCATCATTCATGTAGTGTTTGCCTCAAGCTATTTATCCCTGGGCCAATTTGCCCTGGATCCATCTGATCAATCTGCAGATCCTGGACTTTGTATGGAGACAGGGATGTATGTGTGACACTCCACTGCACAATGTATATGGATATCGGCACCACCACCCAGTGCTTTTCCCCTCTGTTAACCAGTTCCTGTCTTGAACACAGAAAACCTCCCTGATGAAACCAGTGGGACAGACTCTGGGGACAGCAATTCACAGATGCAGGGGTTACAGCTTCATCATGCAAACTGTATTGCAAACAAATTGGAAAATGTGTGGCCCCCAAAAGCCAGTGTCCGAAACCCTGATGGGAGCGAGTAAATACTCCCTGCAGATTTATTCCATTATTTACTAGGTGAAGACAAAGCTGTCAACAATGATATCTTCTTTCCAATTAAGCTCACTATTACAGTCCATAAATCACAGCATGCCTTCCCTGTGGGGAAAGAAAACCTTTACAGTTTCTGAAAATGCTCATAAACAGAGTGTGCAGGAGATAGCTATGTTTTTTTAACAAAGCACATTCCATCATATTGCCTTAATATTGAATCATGACTAAGGCTATTAAAGAGACCAAGGAATTGTTTTATACTTTAATGCCAGGTGAAGATTTGCTAAAGTGCTTTTTCTCTCCCAGGGGACTGCTGATCATTTTGATTAGCATTGTTTTCTAACTCTTTCCCACCAAATCATGGAGAATAAGGCTATAGGGATTTCTATTCCCTTGTCCCAGTGTGAGATTGACTCTACCTATGTCTGTCTTCAGAAAATACCCAGTGACAAAAATGCCCACAACTTTCCCAGGGAATTGATTCCAATGCTTTGCTACTTTTGGTTCAGCAAGTTTCTATTTCTGACCATCTTGATTTCTCCATGCTATGATGTAAGCCTATTGCTTCTTATTTTGGTCTCCTTCACTCGTTCTTAGATCCTCAAATTCGTCATGGGAGATTGTGGTTGTTCAGGTTCTTGTTTTGCTTTGTCTTTGTGTAGTTTTTTTGGGGTTGTCTGGGTTGGTTTTTTTTTTTGGGTTTTTTTTTTTGTTTGTTTTGTTTTGTTTTGGTTTGGTTTGGGTTTTTTTTGTTTTTTTTGGGGGGGGGGTTGGGTGTTTTTTTTTTGTTTGGGTGTTGTTGGTTTTTTTTTTTTTTTTTTGGTTTTTTTTTTTTTTTTTTTTGTTTTGTTTAGGTTTGGTTTGGGTTTTTTTTGTTTTTTTGGGGGGGGGGGTTGGTTGTTTTTTTTTGTTTGTTTATTTTTTTCCAATAGATCTCCTTTCTTGGGATAGTGATAGTTTCCTATAGTTGTGATCATCAAAATATGTCATACTAACTTGGCCTCATCTTATGGTTTCATGGACTTGACCTCTGTTTTTTTGCAAACTGAGTATCTGGAATTTTGTTTGTTTGTTTTGGCCTTTTTGTTTCTTTTTTTTCACTTGGAAGGCTGGAAACTTGCTAATCAATAAGTAGTTCTGAGCAATTATCTCTATTCATAGTGTGCCTGTCTTGCTGACCAGATGTCTGGAGAGGACAGAAATTCCTGTGTCTCATGGTCCACTGAAAAATAAGACTGCGTATGTCATATCATATAATAATAAAGTACAGTGTACTTTCCATGGGAGTAATGAAGTAGAGACTGAAACATGTTTGTACCTAGTGTTGTATTTCATCTGTTTTGCATATTTGGTGACCCTGTAGCAAAAAAAAAAAAAAAAAAAAAAAAAAAAAAAAAAAAAAAAAAAATAAAAAAAAAAAAAAAGTACTAATTAAGCCAAATAGCTGATGATGTATCATGCCTAAACACAGTTAATACAAATTCCAGTTGACATTGGACCACAAGATGCTGTGCACTTTTCCTTGTGAGAAGCTGGCTTATTTGTCCTGATGGCTGCATGCACAAACATGAACACATAACTTGCTTTGTGTATCCCTTACTTGGAAACGAGATAGGGTAGAGCAGTTGGATGTAATGATCAAGAATAATATTAGAAGGGTTTGGAGAAAAAGGCTGGCACTTGGTTTGCCAGATGGAGCAATTTTGCTGGGTCCATACTGGAGGATGTGACCTAGCTGCTGTAGGGATAGGGAAGCACAAATCAGGTCCAGTGTAGGTGCTCAAGCAGAGGGTTTTGTGTAGGAGAGACTGCTGCCATCTTCTCCTCCTCCTTCTTTTTCAGTCTTTGAGGGATCAGACCTTGTCCCAGAATTCTTCTGTGAAAACAGAGTTTATGAAACCTAACAGCAGAAATGGAATGTCTGCTCTGCTTAATATGACAGTATTAGACTCTACATAGAACCAGATTCAGGTAACCGAACCAGCCCTGATCAAACCAAGACTTCAAGTTTGCTCCCTAACCATGGCATATAAATATAAAATAACCATGATGATTTTTCAATTTTAGGAGATGAGGCATATACTTTCTGTGTCTTAGGTTTGAAGGGAATGAGGAAAGTTTTCCCAGATAGAGGGGAAAAATAGAAAGATTTTAAATTCTTGCTCCAGGTAGAATTAAAGTACTAAATGATTTGGAAATGTCTAGAAAGTAAACTGAAAGCATAAGATTTTGAAACCTCATGAGGGATTACACATTCCATTAAAACTACAAATCAGACATCCTTAATCTCACAGAAATATATGCCTAGATTATGTTTCCTCAGTAATCAAGTTCAATATATTCTTATATGCAGTGTTGTTCAAAGACCAATCAAACTCTGTTTTAAAAATAAAAAGATGATGAGAGGTGCCTTTGCTTCAGTACTGGGAAGCTTCTCCAGAATTTCAGAGCTGTGAGGTTGTACATTTTGCTTTGCTTTCCACTATGACTGTATTTATGGCCAGTTTGCTGTACTCCAGGATGTTTTACTTGTATTCCTTTCACATTCTTACTGTTCCTGATTATATTTCAGGTTGTTTGCTCAGGTGAGCATGTGTTTTACTGATCAGTAGCTTTGAATACTTTGGATACTTGGCAAGAGAATTGTAGTTCTTGTGCAAAGAAACACCTGAGATCAGGGTGGCTGCAGCCACTGGAGAGAGACACAGCTAAGAAGTCTGAGAAATGCCATGTATATAAAGAAATCCTTTACATTTGTTCCACTGAGTTTTTTTTGAACACTTATTTTGCCCCTGCAGTTCTGAATCACCTAAATTGCTTATGCAGGATGTGGTGGTACCAAGTGCAACAGCGAGAGTGTCACCAAGTGAGATGGATTACTGTAGCCTCAGCACTTGCTGAAGTGTTTCCATCAAGAGTGTGACAACTGAGTTGAGAGTCTGAGACACCATGATATTTATGACTCGGTCAATGGATAATGCATACTTCATTATTTATACTTCAGGTCCACTCCAAACCTAAACTGGAAATAGTATTAAAAAAAAAATAGAAAGAGGCTTTTCTGAAATAAAAGCTGCTGTCCTTAGGCCTCTTCTAGAGGAAAAGTACATAAAATAGCCATTGTGGAGATGGACACATAATAGCAGCAATAGAAAGAGTATATTAATAGAGTAAAGCAAGTGACAAGGCAGCACACAGATTGCTTGAGGTGAGAGATTATCCTGCATCATAAACACATACTGTTGTTATTTCTAAAATGGAAGATGGAGAGGCCTCATGAAAACTTGGAGAGATCGTGCTGTACACGGTGCTATAGAGTAGTTTGTTTTATTTTATCTTGTGTCCACTAGAACTCCAAAACTGTAATTCCAAGTGACGTTGACCTTTCCTGTTTCCTAACCTGTGTCACTAGATTTCATTTTAAATGATGCATTTAGCATGCTGTGGACAAACGCTATAAAGCTTTGAAGGAATTTGATTGGGTGAAGGGTGAATTGTTACCCATGGACTGTCCTGCAGAGTGAGAGTGATTTGAAGTGGTGTGTAGCAGGACTTATATTTTCTCTGCATGCACGTATGTTTGCATACAAATTCCACTAGTGGAGTTTCCCTATGTGCTCTATAGTAGGCTTCTTTTCCTGCTAAAGACCTTTCAAAGTCCCTTTGAACCTGGGCTATTCTGTAAGGAAGAACCATTAATTTTTCAGTGTCTTTGGTGCAGCATCAACGTGGGCACAACCATCTCTGTACTGGGTGTGGGGTGGATGGAAGTCAAATTTGCTTTATTTTGTCCCTAGAATATAATAATAGCGTTCTGTTAATCAAGAGCTCAAGATTGCTTCCCAGAGATCTGGTAGATGTAAAAAAAGCAACATACTGTCTCTAAGCATGACCCACTTATGGGGTCCCATTCTCTTTCGTACTGCTTAAGCAGAAAGTAAAGAACAGAATCTGGCCTGTGGTGAACACTGGAAATCATGTGTGGGCCCTGCAAGGGTAGAGCACATTGACATTATCAAGCGACGATATATTAACTGAGTAAATGGAGAATAAAGACAATCTTCTTTGAAACACAAGCCTGTCTACAATTGACCCCCAATACTCTTGAGAAGAAAGAATCCTTTATGAAACAGTCATCCTTCAAGGAATCAATGTTCAACTATCAGAAGCTCTAACCTCCAGAAATATCCTCTAGAGCATTAAATTAAAGACTCTGAGGGTAAGATTTTGTCTTTTGATCTATCTGTGTGGTACATTGTTTTGATTAGATACACAGGCTAAATTAGATATTTAATATCTAATTAAATGCTACAGTCACCAAAAATTTAGGACAGGGATGATTTTTGGTCCTTCTTTAAAAGAAATACGGAGACAGGGATTGTTGGTTGCTTGTGGGGAACAAAGTTCTGAACAAAATAGATTAACATCTTTATTTTAACCTCGTGCTCTGCCACTTTTCACAGAAGCAAATCTGAAATGTGGTGCAATGGCTTAAACTGCTTTGCAGAAAGTTGTTACATCTTTTCTGCATAAATTCTAGCTTTCTGATCTGCTCTATAGTTTTGGGTTTTGGGAGTTTTTTGTTTCTTTATTTTTTATATTTTGCCCTTTTTAAAAATTAATTTTGAAACACTGGCTATGCAAATAGCTTGACACAATTTAAAGAGCTGTGAGGAACAAGGAAATGTTGCTGAAAGCAAGAATGATAAACTGAATCTGTTGCAATGAAGAATTATGCTCTGATTAACAAATGTACATCTGCTCAGAGGGAGTTGTGAGAATGATTGCTACTGAAGTTTGAATGTATTCAACCTGTGCTTTTGCTGGGTCTATACCAGATACTGCTTGGTTTGAACAATTTTTTTCTACTCCTCTCCCTTGTTTCTTTGTTAGATGAAAAACATTCTGGCTTGGAACTTGAGACCCTCTGTTCCAGTGTGTTGAGATGGTGTTCCCCAGCTACAGCCTGTCAGCTAGCTGCAGACTTTTCTCTGAGCTATTCCTGCTGTTAGTACTTGGCTTCAAATATCATAGCAGCATTCACATATCCCACCCTGTTGAGACACTACTGTATTGGGCACTATACATGCTAGCAGAGCAGGGAGGAGAAGAATCCTCATGTGGTTAGTTCAGATAAATTAGTAAACAAAAGGATGTCAGAGAATCTGACAGAGGTTTCAAATAATAGTACTCTGAAAGTGTTGTGAAGACCATTAATGGTGAAAGTGGAATAGAGTTGGGACTATCCTGACTGGTCATGATTTCCTTCTTGTCTAATAAAACTGGTGAAGTTTCATGTTTCACTGCTTATCTGCTAGTAACCCTGGCTCAGCTATGTATTCATCCCAGCTGCTTCATGGGGAGCAAGGCTGAGACTTGCTAATTGCTGCAGCTGTCTTGGATCTTAAAAATGTTGTACATTCCTGGAGAAGATTTTAAACCAACAAATGAAAACGATTATCCAAAATAAGCACAAGAAAGAAAGAAACCAATTAAAATGATGCAGAGAGTGGCTGTTCAGTAGGGTGTCTTGATTTGTGTGTTGCTAGTTAGCGTCCTAATTACTTCTGTTCTTAATCTTGTCCTTAACCTTGTCCTTAATTTTAAAACATTTAAATAGTTACAAGAAGATTGTTAACACCAAAGAAAGTCCATATTTCTGCTTGAATCCCATCAAAATGTTATATTTAATAGGAGGAGGTGAAAGGGATATTCTAGCAAAAAGGTTAAGATGAGAACTGCCTCTTACTCCAGCTGGAAAAAAGAATATGTGTGTACAGCCATAATCTGAAGCTCCTAACTAATAGTTTCGAGCAGAACATAGTAAAGGTTTTAGCAGAAACCCAAGCACTTTATTGTGGCTTATACAGCAAATTCATGCCTGCAGTATTGCACAAAGTGTACTGATACAGGCCCATGCGTGTTAAGATTTTTATTTTTTTTCTTAGCAGAGTCTGTGGATGGTCAATTATAAAAGAAAAAATAACTTTTGGGGGAAAATGTAATAGAAAATGGGAGACAGTGTAAAGAGAAGGAGAGGGAACTCTGTAACCCTTCCGATGAAGGATTATTTAGTAATATCCAACCAAGTGGCTTTGTTATCAGCAGTCAAAAGATGATTCCTTTTGAACTTTCAATTTAATAAACATAGTTTGATGATTTTCCTTTCCTCATTCTGAAACTGCATCTGTATGTGACTGTTGGTAGTGAAAATACCTTGAGGCACTGAAAAGAGTTCTATCAAGCATTGTATTATGCCTAGAAATATTGCCCAGAAGTGGACTTGAATTTAAATGCATTTTCAGAGGAATTGTTGATCAATTTGATTTAACACTGCCTCCAGAATTTGATGATAGATCAGTACAAATAAAGGTTGGAGGATGCTATGGCAGGCAGGAGACATGTTCAGATTTGTAATTTTGAACTTGGCCTTTAAAGAGTGGCCATTCGAGCAAGGATCTAAGCATTTGAAAAGCTGTTTGGGATGAGTCTGAGCAACTTCTGTGGCCATGAAAAAGTTATTGGAGGGGAATTTTTCTGACATCTTTAACATTGATTGGAGTGTTAAATTGAATAGATTTAATATGTGTTCCTTGTGCAGTAAAGCTGCAGTGTAATAAAAGCTAGGAAGGGTTGACTGATTTTGTTTGGAAGAGAACAGATTTTACCTGATTTCCATCACCAAAAGGAAATTTAGTGGAGGAGTTCTGACCTGCTGAGAAACCAAAAAGAGTCTTAAGAATAGGTACAACAAACAGAGCACTTTGGATGTAGTCCTGATAGCAGAATTTGAAACAAAGAATAACATTATTATCACACCTGCATCAGCACTGAAGAAGGGTCACACAATCTGTAAGTGCACTGAGAACTCCTGAATTTTAATAATTTGAAGTTTAAAATTATGTTTTTCTTTAAGTATTTTGTAACTAACAGAGCATGAAACTTGGCTGTCTGACCAAAAAACCAAACCAAAAAAACCCACCACCACCCCCCCAAAAAAAAACAAAACGCCACATTTCTAGAATTAGTCTTGGAGTCAGATAAGCAGGGAAGTCAAACAGGGTACTAGTATTATGGGGAGAACCTCACAGAAACCAACTTTAGTTTGCAACCTCTATATGCAGAGGAGGAGAATTGATGATCCTGAACCTGAAATGTGTTCATTAAAAAAAATCCAGAAAAAAAGGTCTTTAAAGCAACAAATTAATTCCTAACTATGAGGAATGTATTGGTAAATTTTGACTTATTTTCCATAAATATCACAGACTGTTCTGTGATATTCTGATCAGATATCTTAGTATCTAAGAAAATAAAATCCTGTTAAATCTCTTTATTATACACTGAATATAGAATGATAGAATGGTAAGGTTGGAAGAAGACCTCAAGGATCATCTAGTTGCAACTCCCTGCCATAGGCAGGGACACCTCCCACTAGCACAGGTTACTCAAGGCCTCATCCAACCTGGCCTTCAACACCTCCAGGGAGGGAGCATCCACAACCTCCCTGGGTAACCTGTTCCAGTGCCTCACCACCCTCACTGTAAAGAACTTCCTCCTGACAACTAGTCTAAATCTCCCCTCTGACAGTTTAAATCCATTGCCCCTTGTCCTGTCATTGCAAGACCTTGTAAATAGTCCCTCCCTAGCCTTTCTGTAGGCCCCCTTCAGATACTGGAAGGTTGCTATAAGGTCTCCTCGAAGCCTTCTCTTCTCCAGGCTGAAGAGCCCCAACTTTCTCAGCCTGCCCTCATAGGAGAGCTGCTCCAGCCCTCTGATCATCTTTGCGGCCCTCCTCTGGACCCGCTCCAACACTTCCATGTCCTTCCTATGATGCTGTATGTTAGCGCTTATATAATTTCCCCAAGATTTGCAATGAAGATATTTGATCAGAGATTTGGAGATGGACTCTCTTTGTGTATGTCTTCCTCAATTACCCAAAGCAGTATATAACTCTTGATGCAGCACATGCCTGCTTAATGAGTAGTCGCACCATTAGTTGCTATTAATTACTACCAAAGGCTGACAAATCTGTGCTGTGTTAAGATGACTATAAATATATGGCACCTGTCTGTTGCCTCATGCTTCTTTCATCCACCCCAAGTAACAATAAAATACAATGATTATAAGATAAAAATCTGTTTTCTACCATGAAGGGACAAAGAATCCTTTATATAATAAGGAAGCACAGGGACTGGTTTAGCAGCTAAAAGGGTTGTACTAATTAGGGAATCAAATACTTCCTAGAAATAAAGAAAAGGGCTTTTGTCTGTTCTTCTGTGAGACTGTGCTCTGATTTGGTATTGATAATTGAAAAAAGAGGTAAAATAATGTACTATATGAACACGTTCATGTACATGAATATCGAATGCACCCAGTTCTGAAGTTTTCATGCTTTATCAATATGCTTTCCCAATCTGCTTGCTGCAGAAATCAGTGCTATCTGCAGTAGCATTCTAACACACTGCTGTTCAGCAAGAGAAGGAAAAGTCTCACATGGGATCAATTTTGCAAATTACTTACTTCTAAAAAACACCACAGAGCCTAGTTCACAGAAACAAAATAACAATGAGAAGTCAAACCCAAGAACAGAGTCCTGGAGGCTCTGATGTGTCATCGATGCAAATGACTAGAAGATCCAAGGCTTAAAGGAATTAAAATGTCATGCTTCAGTTCAGTTGTGGTGTTTAAAGTTATGTTTATAATCTGATATTTATTCATGCAATCTTTAATATGCGCACAAATGTCAAGGTAAGTGCTATTTTTGTTCATTAAAACATTTTGTGGATCAGTGTTTTCATGACGCACAAGGAGCAAACAATTCTCCATTATTTTCTGCTTTGACTAACATTAACTTCCCTACATCTTCAAATGGGTCTGTTGCTAAAAAAAATTATTTCTCTTACCATATACTATTAATTAAAATACCTGAGCACCCAGTGGTTCCTCATGAGAAAAGACTTTATTAGAACAATAATTCCAGTAAGAAATACCAATTACCTAGTTACTTTATCTGTCTTTTTAGCTCATAACACTCAAGGCTTGATAGCTCTATGGCACATTCTTGTCATTGTTTTCTTTTCCTTTACTAGCTGAGTGAAGACCAGGCCCTTCACAGGGTAAGTTAAGTTTTGGTGTCTTCATTCAAAGTTACAAAGACCTCATGAAAGTCTTTCAGTTAGATCTCAGTTTGGCTAGAAAAAAAACAACTGTATTTTTGCAAAAGAAATTAAACAAAACCATCCCAAGCCCTCCAAAGAAATTGTTTCTTTTATTGGTTTGCACAGTTTTGGATGTCAATTGCAGTGTATGGTATCATTTGCAGGCTTTGTACACTTAGCACTCCTGATTAATAATGTTGGTATCAACTTTTGAGTGCTCTGCAAAAAAGCTTAATCAAAGGAAATAATGATTTTTGCATAACTTTGTTAGTAGTAAATTGAAACACCTATAAACACCTATGGAATGTATGCTCTATATCTATCTATATCTCACCATTATTGCAACTGTTTTGACAAAGCTTTTTGCTTGTATAATTCTACAAGCAAGGCTTAATTGAATCCTCTAGTTGTCTCATTTCTTGTTATCTCAGTCATTTCCTCTCCTGTCAAAATCAACTATCTTATTAAGACAGCTGCTTTCAAGCCCTACATTGGGTGCCGAATTTGTAGACTGCTGGTTTCAACACAGTCTTGCTTCCCCAAACCCTCTCTCTGTACACAGAAGGGAGGGAAAGTAGCACCAAAAAAATACCCTCCAGGTTGAAGCAGCTGAGATAACGAGTTTTAATAAGAAAAATGAGATATCACAATGTATGGTTACCCTAGCTTATGTGCAGGGAAAGTGAATCAAAATGCAGAAGCAGTAGCAGAAGCCTGTGATAACTGTTCCCAACCCATGACAACTCAGAACTAAAGACTAACACCCTAAACCCAGAAACTACAAGCAGCAATGGGAACAGGAAGCCTCTCATGTTACAGTCTGAAATTCAAGTCCCATAATACTTGACTCCAGACAGCATTTCCATTTTGAAGCTATCACGGCAGCAGCATGGAATGTGAATTTCAGCAGCAGATTCAAGTGAAATCATTGACACAATAAAAATTAGTGAATGAATCCTCACAATAGCCATGAGGTAGAAGGTTTCTAATGCAGTTGAGGAAACTAAGGCAGGTAGCTATAGTTTTGCTTGAGCTGAGATATGTAACTGTTGCATGCTGGAATCTGAACTTTCCCTGTAGTGCTTCCAACAGCTGTTTTACCCATTACAAGATCCTTCTTTTCAGGACTCTCTTAAGAGCACAATCAAAGAACCATGATGCTCTCTGATCAGCTGACTCTGTGGTGCACAGATATGGTGTTCAATGGGCAGGACAAAAGCCAGAGCTAATCCTAGAATAGATGTCACTTCAGGTGCAATATTCTCTTAGAACAGTTACAATTTCTGAACTCAAAGCAGTTACTCTGCTAAAAAGTAGTGAAGAAATGAGTTCACTGACTCATTGTTTGATTATCAGCTTGTTTCTGGTTTTTCACAGAAATCAGTGACTGATAAATCTAAGTGGGATAAATGTATGCTTCCTAAATGCTGAAATATTCCTGTTTCTTTTCTAAAGACCATACTAGAAAATGAGAGAAAAAAATAAACAAGCAAAAATGGAGGCTTTAAACCAAGGTTACTGCTTTCTACAAAATCCATTGGGTTTATCTGGGCTTTAGCTCAGGTTTTTATTGTGGTTAGAAGTAAAATTTTCATGAAATTCTCACATAAGTTCTTTAAATGCTCATTGACCAAGATTCCCTTCATCTGTCAAAGTCTTGCTCTGAGTGCAATATTTCTTAATTAAGACAAAAGAGCTTACTTAGTCTCACAGTTCATTATTTCATGTTGGGAAAATGCACGATAAACTGGCAAAACAAAGGCAGCCAAAAGGAAACTTCCAACACAAGCAACTGTATTGATTTGGACAGGGACCAAAGCACACAAAGTCAATATTATGACTATAGTATAATGTTGAAAAGATGTTACTGGACAAACCAGTAACTTTTTTTTTTTTGTCTATGCATTTAACTCATTGTGGTACTTGACAGCACTGTAATTTCTCTAAGATCTGATGCCACAATTTTGCATCAAATGTTACAGAGGAGTACTACAGCAAGATCTCACTTTAAGCCTCTTGGCAAAAGAACCATTTGGAAGAAAAGAACTCTTAAGGGCAGGAATTTAAGNCTATGGCAAGGGGTTGGAACTAGATGATCCTTGAGGTCTCTTCCAACCTTACCATTCCATGATTCTATGAATTTCATCTCAGCTGTGATGTATATCAATAACAGCTACACTTTGGAGAGATTTATTTGAATAAATAATGAAAATTTCGTATGGCCAAGCATCACAACCATTTCAGACTATTCTTTTCTTTAAGTCAGTTTCATCTTTTTCATTAGAATTCATATATGTATATGAATTCATTATAATTTATATATTTTCATTATAATTAACTACTTGTCTCCTAGGACCCACTCTTTACTAACAGCTCTTTTTTCCTCTAATTTACTGTTGATGGTGCATAGTACTACATTTTCCCCTAATCAGTTCTATCTCTTATTTCACCTCTCTTCTGTGAATCCACTGAGGTATCTTATTCTTTCGATTATTTCACTACTGGAGTTTTGAAAATTGTCCCATGGCTAAGGATGTTGAGTTCTGTCATGGTACATTAGAATTTCTGTGCAGATGGATATGAAATTTTAGATATAATCTATAGGGAACTGAGTATTGGAGATTAGACATATTTTGCAACCTTGTGATCCTATGATTCTATTATTTAATTATAATATGGAAAATATGGGTTGAGGTTGTTTTTTTGTTTTGCTTTGTTTTGTTTGTTTTAAGATATAATGGATTTGTTGTGCATAATTCACTGGAAACCTCAGCTCAGATGTCAAAAGCTAGCAAATTGTAAAATTAAGCATTGCAAGTTCTTAGCTAAGGATCAGATAACAAAACACAGAAGATCATTGTTCCATTGCCTAAGCTTATGGCATGTCTTGAATACTGAACACAGTTCTGGCCATCTCATCTCAAAGGATTTAGCAGCATGAGGAAAAGTACTGAGAAGGTCAAAACAGGCAGATCAAAAAGATGGAATGACTTACATATATAGACAGACCAAACAAATGTGGTGTGGAATAAGTAGAAAAGAATTACAGAGGATATGGTAGAAATACATAAAGTATAATGGAAAGTATGTGCACAGAATAAGTATTTGCTTTCTTCCAAGACAGTAACTAGGAACCAATGCAATCATAAGATAAGTAGATTAAGTAAACAAAGACTTCCTTTCCACCAAAGAGGCTGATTCAGTACCGGAATTCGTTGGCACAACATGTTTGGAGGACAAACGCGAAAATGGGTTTGAAAGGAGATAAAAGTAGTTCATGGAATGAAACTCTTCAGAATCTGTTTTCATCTAACTCTTGTGCCAGAGAATAAGGATGGCTCCCAGAAGGTTCTCTGCCTCTAACAGGGAAATATTTCCTGCAGTATTTTGACTGTTGGGACAAACCAGAGGTAAATGTGGAACTCAATTAAGGTCAAAGGTAAAGTTAATGAAAACATAGCTATAAGAGGAAACAAAAGCAGAAATGGCTCTTCAAAGGTACTTTAATTAAATGTTTAATGCAGAATAGCATCTTTTTTAAAATCAAGTTTGCAAAGCATGAGATCACTTAATCTTCAAAATCGAACCTGACGCTGACTTTTTTAACATGACTTTTGCTGCTTTCTGAGATCATCAAGCTCTCTCACATTTTTCAGGACTACTATCCATATTGATTTCTCTCTGTTCTTAATAAGGTCACAAAAAGTGAATACCACAGTATCACAGCCTCCATGTACGATCCAGCACTTGTTGACACTGACGGCAGCCAAATAAATTTGATTGCTTTTAGAAGAAATTCCTTGATACTTTATTTATAGTTTGTGGATAAAGTTCCCCTTCCTTTTGCCTTAGATTAAAAAGAAAATAAAATAAGATTGAAGTGTCTTTTAAAGCAGTTGATCTAGTCAAACTATTACACTTGTACCATAGTCTTTTACTTTCTGTCTATTCTAATAGTCTTGCTTGAAAATGACCATAAGGTTGTTATTTATTTGCCAAAGGAGAAGATTCTTCATATTCATCAGTCTAGCACAAAAAGAACAATATGGCCTATTATTTGTTGTTGTTGTTGTTGTTGTTGTTGTTTTGTTTTTGGTTTTTTTTCTTGCTAAAGGTGGAGTTCTTGACTGTCAAGAGGTTTCCCTAAATATCCATTGTGAATAGGAAGACACCCTGAGACCCCTTAGTCATATGGAGTGGTTATAATCCTGCATGGTGTAAGTCAAATCATGAAACAGTTCTACTGTTGAGAAGTTTGGTCCTCTGATGGCTGAATCTCTACTACTAAATAAACTGTTTCATTTGGACACCGAAGGCCTTTGGTTGTAGAGCATGCTGGTATTCAAAACTGGGATCTTCATACAAACTGTTTGTTAGGGATTGCAACAGACCTGGACCTCCAGACCGTGTCAGGGAATTGTTTGCAGAGTGTGTTGGTCATGTTGACCCAAACAAACAGGCATATTGTCACCCTTTAGTAGCACACACATTCCAGAAGCCAAGAGGTTTCAAAACTGTGATTGCATTTCTGTTTATTGCAGTGGCAGGTTATGCTTTGACAAGGGAAACTACTGTGATGGAAGCATGTTACAATTAACAATGCTTTATTACAGACTCATTAAGCCTTCTGAATTAACACCATAAATAGTGCTAAAAGGTCTATAGTTTGGATGATAATCGACACTAGGCTGGAGACCCTAAACATAAATCTTTTGTGGCCCTGTCCTGTTGTGGTACTGGGAAGAATCCCTGTAAAAAATGTAGTAAGATTGCAAGATACGAAGACATCCTGGGAAAACAGTAATTTCTGTACTTCCTGGCACAAAAATCTTCAAAGTCTTGTTTTCCTTTGTGATACTAAGCCTTTAATAGAGCAGCATTGTTGTTTTCCTTCAAACCTGTCTTTTTCAGCTCTTACTTTGAACTCCAGCTAAAAGAAATTCGAACAATTCACAGTATCCTGCAGCATAGATGCAAGCAAAGAGTTGCTTTTATTTTCCTTAAACTTGTGAAATATGTCAAGAATTTGGAAAGGAAGCTGAGAACTTTGCTTCTCAGTATTTATCATTTTTCTTCATATTTCTTTCTAACCAATATTATTAATTAGCTATTGCATGAGCCCCTTGGGAATTCTGATTAAGCCAACCACTTATGCAAAAATCAATCTTTCAATGGCAGACTTTGTTAATCTTCCAAATCCAATTTTCATTTCTCACATTCCAGGTTTATTGATTGTATTTCAAAATTCTTAGATCATCTGTCAGGTTTATTGAATTAATTTGTATCTAATAACTTAATTGTCTTGAAAAACAGATGTGCTACTTACACTGAATGTTAAAATTTGGTTACAGACAACTAAGGAAATGATGGCACACACATACACACATAGTTATTTCAAAGAATTAATTACCTAAGCTTTCACACTGAACTGCAGTGTGATTATGAGTATGAAGGGAGAAAAGAGTAAGTAGCCTACACCGTGTACATGATCCAAACAAGGTCCTAATTCTGCTGCTTTGCCATGGGGAAATTTCAGTTTAAGTTTCAGTCAGATTTTGGGGAGGACGACAAATATTTTCTTATGAAGAAACTTTGCCATAGTCCTAAGTGAAGTCAGGATAGTTTTGGGCTGCCATAGCAGAAGCTAATTTCTTCTGTGAAAAATCCTGGTATTTAAATGGTCAGAAGTACAGAGGAACAGAGAGGGAAAATGGCTTGTCTGTAATTATACAAAGAAAAAGACTTAAATAGGAATCCCTTCCTATTTATTGGGTAGGAATGAAGAGACTAGTAATCTGGTCAATTGGATGTCGAAACCATTCACAAATTAATAAAGGACATGGAATTCTCAATTTAGCTCAGAAGCTGAGACTTGCTAAGATAAATTAAGTCACTGGCATGGTTAATGTGAGCAGAACTTTTTCATGAAGGAGAAGAATGAGAGGTGTGCAGCCGTGTGTATCAAACAATCATGTGAATATACTGATTGTACAGTCAGTTTTCTAGTGCTAGGTGGACCAGATGAAAAATTGCATAAGAAGAAAACAGATACCCTATGAAAACTATTAAGGTGGGCCATCAAAAGCAAGGTGAAAAAAAACTAACCAAAAACAGCATTGAGGATGTCAGGGGAGAAGGCAATTTGAGTAAGAGTTAACACAGAAAATACATAGGATTCACCATTCTGAAATAAGGAAGAAGAATATCAAGACCCAATTCCAACTCAGCTACTCAGTAGAGAAGACTTTCCTGGTAGGTAGTACCAGAAAAAAATTATATGTTGTCATTAACTTTGATTCATAGAAACCTTCTGATATTTTATCACATCATTTTCTTAAAAGAAAAATATGGAATGATTTTCTGATGAAAGCACTACAATGTGGATACAAAGGTGATTGGAAAAAAAACATATTTCTTTTTTGAAATGTTTTTGAGGACTCTTGGAACTATAGGAATTGCAGGAAAGGAGAGTGAAATTGCAGTCTGGAAAAGTAAGTGGCAGTAGGATTGCGAAGCACTAGAAGAGCTTACAGAAAGAAGATGTGAGATGTTGATAGAAGTCCTTAAAAACTGTGTACTCAAACATGGCAGGAAGGACTTGGATAATGATAATCTCACTGTGGTCTACCAGAACAGACAAACTGAGCACTCAAGTTGCTTTCTAAGCATACGGTTTAATGATCTGCTGATTTTTTCAGGGGTATGAGATATTATCTTATTAGATGTTTTACCCATGTTTCCCCACCATAAAATTTGAGGTTTTGCACTTGAGAACATTTTCACACATTCACATTTCACATCAGTTGGTCTAAAGGGTAGTGTTACCTTCCTGTTTCTAGGTATCATTTGAAAGATTGCATGGAAACAAGACCATGAGAGCAAAAAGTACAAAGTACTAAATAGTAAACAGAGTCTGTAATCAATTCTTCCAGTCAGAAAAGGGTCAATATTTGTTACCCAGTTCAATAATTCACAAATCAATTAAAACAACATTATTATTCTCACTTTCCACTTAGCAGTAACAATATGTAAAGGTCACTTGCCATCTAGTTAGAGAGAAGGTGGCAATTAACATCAGAGTAAAGCCAGAATATTCATTTTCTGTTACAAAATGTAAGCGTGACATGATTTCTTACAAAAATGGAGTCTCTGGTAATGGCAGGGTTGAGTTTTCACCTCACATAGAAATTAAGAAAGAAATTCTAAAATGTTGCACTGACCTTGGAAATCTTGTAATAGTCACATATAAACATTATGTATAATTGTGTATAAACAGTCAGAGGCAAAGGTGTCAGAGGTGGGTGTAAGACTGATTTCTGTTTATTAAAGGTCAGCCAAAATATTTGTAAGAACAGTTCTCAAACATGAAAGGAGGTTTTTTTTCTACTTGGTTTACTTAGCCATCTCTAAGTAAGCATTCATGTCAACACTTTGCTAGCATGTTCATTTATCTATTCTTTATCTTTTCTTTCTCCCCAATAAAGTTCTGTTAGTGAAACTTCTCTTACTCTTTTTTTTTTTTTTTTTTTTTTTTTTTTTAATTGTT